>JAGDQP010000140.1:914-63968 GCA_022664845.1 Lepisma saccharinum
GACGGATGAGCCAAGTTCCTTGGTGACAGCATGTAACAGGAACAAAGGTTCTTGGCGCGAGCTGGCAAAAGCCTTAGGGTTGGGGGCGGTGGACGTAGTAGACTTTAGGATCCCTACCACCCTTATAGCTTGAGGATCATGAACCTTGCCACCTCGCACCAAGTTCCTTTGTTAAGTTTTCTTAATTTGCAATCAATGATGTAGTTTCATACCAAATTTCACTGTTCTATCTTTAGTCGTTTAGGCTGTGTATTCTTTGCAATTTTAGGTTTGGCTGCCATTTTGAATCCAAGATGGCGACCTTTTCAAAATGTCGGAATTTTTCCTTTATCTACTTATCATCCTCTACCTTCATACCAAATTTCATGTTTCTAGCTTACTCCAAACACCCTAAACAATATGATGAGTCAGTCAGTCAGTCAGTCAGTCAGTCAGTCAGTGAGTGAGTGAGTCAGTTAGCCTAAAATGTGCAATTTCAGGGGTCCACAACTAGAACATAGTTTGAGATACGAATATGAAATTTTGTACATCTGCACATATTTACCATATCTCCTCAACGGCAATATTTCCTATCTTTAACATCGTTTTACTTACGGGGCCCCCAAATCGTCAATTTTGCCATAAACTCTTGTTCCTGTATAACATGCTTCTGGCAGTGTTGACGTTTTCTGACGTGAAGAACTTGGCTCATGCACTGCCGTGCATGTTGATAACATAAACTCCCGGGCCCTACTGATTACTGTCAGGTAACGCAAAACAAATTATAATACTGGACATTTTTATTTTATCCTATATTGCTTAATTCAAAACATCAATTTCTCACAGATAGTTGAACTTAAAATTGAAACTGATTGTGGACCGCGATGGCTCAGTGGTAAAGCGCTCACCTCTGCTGCGTGGGGTCATTCGTTCGATCCCAACTCATGCCAGGTGTGCTTTGTGGTGAACAAACACCGTGTGCGTGGGTTTTTATCGGGGTTCTCCCGTTTCCTCCTAGTTTCTTTATTTTACAAATCCACCTATCATCATCCATTTGTTCTGAGTCAAAAGTTTCCTGAGGCCTTAAACAAATATTGAATTGAAAACAATTTCACTAATTTGAAAATATGACAGAAAACTATCCCCTACGTTTGGATGTTTTGTTTTTCAGTTCATGGTAGGAAAACACAACCGTTGCTTCTAAATATGAATTAATAACTAATCAATAGCTTATTCTTTGACAATTTAGAATTAGAAACAGTTTTCTTTATTAAGAAACACGATGATAATTTTGTATTGATTTAGGTGCATATTTTCTTGTTTTAAATGGATTAAAAAAAAACATGTAAAGAAAATCCATAAAAAGGAGGAAAAACACACTTGTCGCTGCGAACTATTCGTAATATTTCTTCTTCATCTACTTCAATCTCATTATTAAAAACGACGCTTCTGTTTTCCTTCTATCGTTATTATTATTATTATTTTCCAATATGCCTCTCTAATGACAAGCATTTGTAAACAGAATCGTCAACCTTATTACAACTTCCATCTGTTTGATGATGAGCAAGCTTCATTTCCAACAGCGAGAAACAAGACAGCCATAGAAGGCGGAGGCAATCAACTTCGAATTCAATCATGTCGCAACGGCATTCCAATAAGATTTTTTTTTTCTATTCAGCAATTTTGACGCTTCAACGTTCACATGCACATATACAGAGATAAAGAGACAGCGGGAGTGTAGATGAGTCACAGCAGCAGCAGAGATCGAAAAAGGGTTTAAAACATTCAGAGCGAAGCAGGAAGCATTTTCTAAATTAATCATTTGTGCAAAATTATTACCGAGGAGAATTATCAGTTCAAGTTAGCTCGCTGTTCTACTCAAGACAGATTTCGAGAATTCTTCATTAGTAAACTTTTCATATGAAAATGAACTAAATACGTAAAATATTTGGAGCTGAATTCTCTCTATGCCTGCCTGTTTCCTCCCCCCCCTCTCTCTCTCCCCCTCTGTGTGTGTGTGTGTGTTTGTGTGTGTGAGATAGATAGATAGATAAATAGATAAGTAGATAGATAGATAGATAGATAGATAGATAGATAGATAGATAGATAGATAGAGAGAGAGAGAGAGAGAGAGAGAGAGAGAGAGAGAGAGAGAGAGAGAGACAGAGAGAGTAAGCAGATATATCCTTGTTGGTACCGACTTATGTTTCAACGCCTTTCTTCATGGTACCATAAAAATTATGTGGACATTTTCCGGTCTCCATAAAGAAAATATTTTTTCTTACTATTTTACTCCCCTGATCTTGTAGAAATGTATCTCCACTGTCATAAAAAACATAGAAATATGTGTTTCTCGTGTGTGTGTGTTTGTGTGTCTCTTTCTGTGTGTGGTGGGGAGTGAACCTTTAATAACAATTTCCGTGAAATGGACTACTTAAAGCAAGGAGCCACTACATTTGCAAAGGAACGCGAATTCATAGGAGCAGGTTTACCAGTAACGAATACCTCTCCGTTGGAACTAGTTCTTTTTGAGGAATAAAACGGAACGGGAACGGATTAAAGTTAGTTCCTTTTAAGAAGCAGCGAGCAAACGTTCTCTTTTTAAGAGGAACTAATATCATCAAAATCGTTCCTTTTTCGTGTGATCTGAAAACACTTGTTTTAAGCGCGGGCGTATAATAGTACAGGCTGTACAGTCAAAAATAAACAGAAATTTAATAAAAACTTTTATTGCAGGGGAAAAACAACAATTCCGATAATACCAGCTGTAAAAGTAATACTTTTGGGCAGTGAACCACTTTTGCCATCGTTCTTACCATTTGTCAGAATAGTCCTGCAGGCCATTTTTCGATCACCTACGTTACATTGCGTGTCGCATACGTCTTGGCATCTTCGAATGAAGTGAATCTTTTGACCAAGCGTTTGATCTTATAAAAACAGGTCGCAATCTACTTGAGCACAGTACGGGTAATACGGAGGCTCAGAAAGGACAAGTGCGTTGTGAGGTATTGGTTCATCGTGCGTGTTCTGATGTAAATTATCTTCACTGGAGCCGCGGCTATTTGTGATTCGCTCTGTGACTCTCGTAACTTGGTTCCGCAACATTGATTCCTCCCTGTAAGCTTGAGGTAACAGAGTACATGTCTCAGTAAATGTCCAATTCAATTTAATTGAAAATTGGATAATCACTCGCTGCTCTTGAAGTGTCATCTAATCACTCCGACAGACTGCCTTGACAGTACTCTTAGAAACGCAGTGAACTGTCTTAACCTTGATACCTACACTAAATAACTGTCTGCTGTACTAGTCATCAGCTAATCCCTCTACGCTACCGTAGCGCAGTTATTATTTCACATACAACGGTGTGACAGTAAAAGTTCTTTTTAGTTTTGACTGTACTAGTATAAAAATTTCATTTTCGCGAATACTTGAGTCTACAATATTCTTTGCAACGAAAACAAACCGTTAGGGCTCACCATCCTATACTTAGCCATTCACTTATAATCATACACCTTTTTAGGATTCACCATCTTTAACTTAGCCATTAACTCATGATCATACACCTTTTTAGGATTCACCATCTTTTACTTAGCCATTAACTCATGATCATACACCTTTTTAAATAGTTTTCACTCATGATCATACACCTTTTATACTATTCACCTATGATCATAACTTTTTATCACTATTCACTCATGAACATACATCTTTTTAGGACTCACCACCTTACGCCGTTCTAGGAAAAACGGATTCGAAAGTTTTACATTTGTTTTTACCAGATTTCCTTTGCCTGTAGACGTTTTGATTCAATATAGAGATATGTTGGTAATATCCCTAGGAAATCATAGCATGAATCACAGGGAAGCTATATTAATCCCTAATGTTAATATAATAAAATCATTAATATAAGCCGTGTTTCCATAGAAGGAATTTCTGGACGGCCTATCTGCACTAAACTTTGAATGAACGTTCTTGGGTATCCCAGAAACACGACTGTTAGGGTTTCTACATCCCCAAGCACCTCCAGTTGTCAGTATTGACACGTTATAATAAAATGTAATATCACAATGACTTCTATACTGTTAAATGGATCTGCACCAGTTTGCAAGATTATAATGAAGAACAGTAGTGCTTCGCGTGACGCTCACAAACGAGTGTAAGCAGCTTTCAAATATATACAGCTAGTTTCGGATCGAGCGAAATAGAAACCCGAATTTGATGCTTAAATTTGCATTTGAAAGCCCTTTGTCATACTAAGACAGAAAAAAACTGGATCGGTAGGACGTCCCCCCCCCCGCAAGTGCTTTGCGAAAAAAAAATCAAAATTTCACATTTCTGATGATAGACCGCAAAGCATATAGGTGGCCGACATTTGCGAAATCTTAATCTACTCTTCAATACCTGTCAAATGATGTATTACACGTCAAAATCGGTGAAGGGGTTCAAAAGTTATGACTTTTTTTTAAACCGAATCACAGAACTTTCACAAATGACTGAAAAGTTTGTCTGTTATTCCGTGTGTCTTTTTCCTTTAGCCCCAAATAGTTGGTACCTTGGGGTTTTGGGGGTCAATTGCGGGTCCCAACAAGTTAGGGATAACAGAATGATTACTTTTTTTAATAGGAGTTACCGTTTTCAAGATACGGAGACTACCATGGTCCAAAATCGACTTTTTGTATGAAGACCATGCACTTAAAAAACAAACAAATAGGCAGCCTTACAAAATAAGTGATATCAGTATAAAGAACCTTTAGGGGAAAGCGAAGAGTGACGTAAGTATTCTACTCACAAAATAAGTGATATTTATTTTGCGAGTGAGTTTCTTTATGTCACTATGGCGGAATTGTTTCCTTTGTAATAAAATTAAGAGACTTAGTATCCTCTCTTCCACCAAAGTGACAAAAAGAAACTCGCTCGTAAAATTGATATGACTTTTTGTGAGTAGAATTCTTGCGTCACTCTTCCCTTTAGGGCTTTTTATACTGTTTATTCTATACAATGCAAACACGGGAATAGAGGACAGTACCCCTCCATGTACTCCAGTTGTCAGTATTACAAAATTTAATTGCAAATTGAGTTTTTCAAAGCTTGTTCAAGAACTTCTGTACCTTTCCATGTATCCTTCACCAAACTGACATGAATACTCTTTGACATCCTAGAAAAGCAACTGTAGCGATCCCGGCCCGTTAAAGCATCCAGTTTGTCAGTGTTTTGCCAGCCAATGAAACTGAAGTTCTCCAAGGACGTCCACACCGTTTGAAGTGTCTGCACACCTGTGGATTACTAGCAATTCTACGGAAGAGTAGTTTGTGTGTCAAAGTTTGTTTCTTTCACCCCCTTTATAAGTCTACTGTTACTTGTTTGCCCTTATCTTCTACAGTAAATATAAAATTCAATATCAGGTTGTTTGTGTGTTTGTTTTAATGCTATAGATGTCTACACCCATTGACGGATTGGAACGAAATTTGGAACATATATTCCTTAGGATCTGGAAGGATTAACTACAGCATTAAAAGATTTGTACCTCCAAAAATGGGGCAACGAGGATGTGGGTTGAATCGATTAACAGACCATGATTGTCAGATAGAACCCTACATGATGGGCAACCCGCACAACAATGCAGTTTGCAAGGTTGACTACCTTCAAGTAGTCAAATATGAAAATCCTTCCTTTCAATTCATTAGCAATGGCTATCGTAGTTTCTTGGTTCGACATCCCGCAGTAGTGGGGGTAAGGGGGCGAAAACCTTTGGATCCTATACCAACGGGGTGCACAATCAGCTAGTATTCATATATTCTTATACGTGGTGGTCTATAGCTAATAGACCACGAAACGGAAAAACGACTTAACTCGGGTTATACCGTTTATCCATCCAACTCCTTATTTTATTATCGTTAGAAGGCAATGAAAGTCTTAACTATTGTTTTCAAGCAGAAACACTCCACAGTATACTATTGCTATTACATTCAACATACGTGTACTTTGATATTGTAAATCTGTCTCCACGATTTGATATTATCTTTTGAATAATCGATTAAAATGATAAATAAAATTCAAAACTAAATCTTGTTTAGGGTCAGTTCTACAATTGACCGCTCAACTTCTAGTCAGCGCTAAGTTGAGGCCAAGTCTTATTTTGGCCAATGAGAGTACGCAAAATGAAATTTGGCCTTAAATAAGCGCTGACTAGAAGTTTAGCGGTCGATTGTAGAACTGGCCCTTAGTGTCTATAACATGAAATTTCTTACATATTTTATAAATGATGTCACGATAATCGCTCGGCAAATAAATATGCTCGTGCTTTGTTCCTTCTTTTTCAATGAGGTCGAAATTCCTATAACAAGGAAGAAAACTATGCCCTGGTTCTGGATATCTACGAAAAACAGGTCTTGAAAGCTCTGGGTGCTTACTGATTCTTGCTGTTTGTTGATGTTGTTTCATGTCGATTGTTTTTCAATGTTCAGTTCCAGTACATTAATATATTCTGTTAGAAACGATGGATTTGGGTCGTTATTATACCGGCTGAAAGCAAAGATTTTGAATATTAAAAATCTAAATTTGGTCTTAAAACGGAGTTGTCTGCTTCTTGCACCGGTAACCTCAATTCGTGGCAGTGGCTTATTCAAAGATGGGGCGCACGAATTTCCCTAAAGGAAAAATACTTTATTTTTATAGCATTATTTTAACAATGTGTCTTAAGAAAGCTTCCGGATTATTTCTCCGGACAAATCTAATTTATCCTGTCTAGCAAAATGTCAAATTTCTGAAGATACCGCTATCATATAATATAGCAAAACGTACCAATATAAAGAGAGATGTGATCAATCTATAGTTAAACATTTATTTAGCGGTAAAATATAGATAATGTTCCTGGTCTCCGCTCGCTACTCACGAAAGGTCGTATATACCTATATCTACATAGAACGAATGAACAAAAGTAAAAATATATATATTATTATCACACACAGAAAACTGGTTTTATCAAAAATGATTACATGTGTTTAATCACACTCGTTTTTAGTCAAAAATGACTAAACAGGATGTTGTAATTGACTACTTGTATGTAGTCTCGCCTAGTCAAATTTGAATTATTGATCCAGTCACAGGGAATGTAGGCTCTTTATTCTTTTTCATTGATGCGGCTTGACATTTCAAGCAAAAAAAAGCTTGAAAAAAGCATAACAATATTTAAATTTTCGCTGCGCTTGCATCGCATAAGTCGTGACCTTCGGATTTCATTTTACGTGAGTGTAATTTGTTTAAATCAAGATTGAACTGTAAATGCAATTGAATCGAAGAACTTTCACTTTACTTTATATTTTTATATTGTGAATTACAGCCACTGAAATATTTCGCAGTTTTGTTCCAAAGATGTGTTTCTCTACACACAGCTTGCCAAGAAAACAAAGCATATATCCAGGGATTCTGCCAGAACCCCACTCAGGGCGTACTCCATCCAAATTATCAAGCCCCCCCCCGAATTTTAACATTTTTACTGTTAAATTCGATAGAAACATTGCACAACTTTATTCCTCCTCGTAACGTTAGGTTTATTTCCCCTAAAATAAAAATTCCTAGCAGAATCCCTGCACATATTAACCTACAGACTGAAGAGTATTCTTTTCATCCATTCGTAAAATACAACCCTTATTATTAGAATAGCTCTTCAACATCTAGATCGACTTTAAAGCTATTGACTACCCTCCGTTGTGTCCCCTTTGTAGCTGAGATAATCTCATTTGAAGCAGGCAGACTGTACAAAACAAAAACTACAGATGACTCTATATTGCTATACGTCATTAGGGCTGTCCATTAATTTACATAGAACCTATTCTGTTTGAATGTCTCTTTTTTATTGGATTTTAATGAGATCCTACGTGAAGTTCGCCCCCCCTCTCTCTCTCTCTCTCTCCCTCTCTCTCTGTTTATTTTTTCACAGAGCTTTGGAGGCAGGGTCAGAACAGCAGTGTTTGTAGTTGGTCTCTGGGTTTATGCAGGAAACAGACTACTAATTGCGAAAACCTTAATTAAATTACTTACGAAACTGACCTTCCCACGGTTTCTGGGAGCTACACACTTCGTTAGTATTTTCACAGCTACGGAGTAGAGTTGTGGGGGCATAAACTAAATCTCAGTGGAAAACTATGAAAGACGAGACGGCAAGAAATGTTCACCTTGTCTCCATACTTTGAAAGGATAAAAGAGAGGCTCTTCTAAGGGGGGATGAAATGTTATCCTCAAATTTCTTACTGAAATATTGTTCATAAAATGCATTAAACTTTCACGACACTTATTTTTGTTCCCTGTTTAATGTGAATTATTTTTGTCTTGAGATCGTTTCGTAGGCCTAGTCGTCCAGTTCATAAGAAACGTTTTGATGTACTTTCTTGTTTTTAAAAAAAATGTAAATTTAGTTCCTCGATTTATTGACAATGTTTTTTGTAATCGTCTAACGTTATTTAAATACATTCTTTGATTAGGGAAAGTAGGTGCAAGATGGGGTTAAATCTTTGATGTAATTTTCAACGTTTTTCAAGACGCCAACAGATACGTAACGCTAATGATAAATGAGTAGTCATTTTACGTTAGTAGACCGTTTCAGGGTAATAATTATTTAAGGCGGAATTCTTCCATAAAGAACCTTTTCTCTAGAATACCTGGGGTGAGATGAGGTATCAGGCTTCTATAAGCCTACAAGATACTTAGGCTATGCCCATGTCCGTAACCTTTGTTCAGCTTCATTTTTTGTATTGGGCGATTTTAGTGATTATGAATTTCGGCTCGTCACGAGGATATGAATGCAGTGCAGTTTAAAATCCACAAACGTCCATGTCCCAGGAGGGATTCCAATCCACATTCTCATGAACGGAAGCCCAGCCCCCTAACCCACAAAGCTACCGAGGTCGGCCCCTTGTCCGTTTACTATTTTTTTTAAATTTTATGTTTCTTTATTTGTGTATGCGTGGTGTATGATGTGGTGCGTGGGTGTGTTTGGGAGGAGAAGCAAAAGACAAACCCTGTTTCATATCTGTGTATTCTAACAAACCTTACATCTTTTGTATAACCTGTTACTTTAATGTTTTTTGTTGATAAATTTTTGTTTTCTTTTTCATAATAACAGAGTAGGAGGTATAACACACAATAATGTTGTGTTATTTACATAACTGTATCTAGCTGAACTTCATACCTGGGCTGGGTTGCAAGAAAAATACTTAAGTGTAAAATCTGTCTTAAGCAAACCATCGAACTCTACATAATACTGGAGTGACTACTTAAATCAGTCACTCCAGTACTATGTAGAGTTCGATGGTCTGACTTAAGACAGATTTTACACTTAAGTATTTTCTTGCAACCCAACCCTGATCTTGCTCCGTCTTTGTGGCATGATGGAAAATGTGTATATTTCTATTATTATAAAACATAGGGGAGAAATAATTGTTACGTGTTATTTTAGTTTAGTTACACCATGAAAGGTAGCGTTCTGACGGTTTTAATTTATTTTTTATATTTTTCTACGCGATATTTAAGACATTTTATCAATGAGATTTTCTGAAGATCATCATTTTAACACTGCTTTCTCTATTGTGTTTTAAACTTGAAAGCTTAACTAAAATTAAATTACAAATTTTAGACAAAATTAGAAGTGTAGACCCATGCCAATTTGGTCAAGTAGTTACGGTGACATGCTTCAAAATGCTCTTTTGGGAAGCAGACAGAATTGAGTCCTTTTGACGGTTTTCCTTACTGAGATTAATTTCTAGGGTTCGCCTCACCTACACCAGGCAAATGGTTGAGATTGTAGGTAAAATAAGGTCCTAGCCGCTACCAACTCCCATTTTTGTCCTCTGAGGAATACGCGCTAAGACACATCCTCCTTCACATAGAAAACAGATCAAAACAACAAAAGGTTATTTAGTCCATATAGCACAAATAAATGAAATGATATGAAAGTTTGCAAATCCTTGGCTTTAAGAGTTGGAGACTGGAAGTGAGAAAAGATATAAGTGCCAGAAACGAAATTTTACAGGAGAGAAAAAAACAAAAGTTCTCTCCGCCTTGAATACACATAACTACAAGATCTTTGTATAGTTCGATAACTACAGTTGCGATTTTGTACTATTGGCTATGATCTAGGAAGAGTTTTACAAGATGTTACGTTTGGCAATTCGAACATTTTAACATCGAAAAGGCGATTTTTGGATTTGTGGCACTTACATCGTTTAGCTACCTTTTTTTCAAACTTCAGTTCAACTCGTCTCAATATACTTTCTCTTAACCAATTTTGTTTTCTGGGAAAATGACCGATAGCACATCAGATCTTAATTCTATAAGTGGTAATGAATTAAATATTTTACGGTCTTTAGGCCAGGATAGGGTCCGGGAGAGGATGATAGAAGGTAGCCAGCCAGAATCTAATTTGTAGGCGCCATTTTCTTAGTGTGACTAAGGAGAAACCCTGTAAAACTTCCGTCAGGATGGACGCCGCTAGGATCATTCCCAGAGCCTTCCGATTGTTAAGCCAGCATTCAACAACTACGATACGGCCGCTTGGTAGATGATAATGAGGAAGCTCTAAGAGTTAGCACTGTGTCTTACCATTAATCACCGTCATTTTCTTTATTAAAAAAAGCGATCGTTATTCAGGTGATGTAGTGTAATTGATACGTAATGTTTCTAACAAAATTTGGAAGAAGAACTGCAAATATAGAAAAGTTCCGGAATAATTAGAAAGAAAATATATTTTAAGTTTGCAACACTTATTGGCGTGTAGATGGCAACATTGAAAGTTAAAGAAAACCTTTAAAATTGGCTTCGTGGAAATAAGAGACACGGAGAAGAATATTTTAAAGGTTCTGACATTCTTGTTCCTGACATTCTCAATTAGGTACTAAATTAGAAACTCAGTTTGTTGTTGTTTAACGTCTGACGATCTAGTTGTCCTAATTACATCGTGTTTAAACCAAGCACACAACATTCTCTCTGCTATTTTACTTAGAAAACGATAGCTCGTCATAAACGATTTGTCAATATTGGCAATAGAAATCATATTTTATTAATTGAAGAGACCAGAAACCAAAGCATACAAGTGACATTGACGAATAAAAAAAATTTCGAGGTAATATTTTATAAATAACTCGAAATCTATGTGACACTAGACTGTCATATTTTGTACAAAGAAACCTTGGATCTTAATGTGTCCATATATAAAATATGACGAATTTGTGTCACATATGTATCGGGTTATGTATAAAAGTTTACCTCGAACTTCCTTTTGTTCACCAATGTCATTTGTATCCTTAAGCTTCTGGAGGAGACAATTATCTATATCTTGTACTCTGATCACGGTTGACGGGTGATAATCACTGTTCTCTTCGTAATCGATGGATCCCAAGGTTGATTCTCAATTAGGACAAAGGGGTTTTAAACTCCCTTTAAACTATGGGTACTTAGGACTTCATCCCCATCTTATTCAAAAAATAATGACAAATCAATTTCGGTTTCTCTTGCGAAGGGACCTTGTTCTGCTTTTGGGCCAGAACACCGACTATCATATCGTTGCTGGCACAACTAAAAGACGTATCACAAAACAATCATCTGTGTGAAGTTACCATCGAGTTTGTCAGCTTAAAATCCAAGATCACAGTTGGCTAGTTCCCAAGGACTGAAACGAGTCACGAGGTAGGCTAGCCAACTGTGATCTTGGATTCCAAGCTGAGAAACTCGATGGAAACTTCACACAGGTGATTGTTTTTAGATATGTCTTTTGGTTATGCCAGCGACGATATGCGAATATAAAACGTAGATCTTTTTAAGGTTGAAAATTCATTGACAGTATGTTTGTTTTAAAGAAAACTGCATCTTCACTTACTTAATGGTATAACGAAATAGTTATAAAGGAAAATATCGTTTACTTATTATTAATTAAAGTTAATTAGTCCCTAATTTGAAGCAAGATGTTGCAAGTGCAATTTACATTTTTATTTATTTTTGAACTGTGACATAGCCAAGAACTTTTAGTTCATTTGTGGAGTGATTTAATTGAATTTCACATTTGTAATAATTATTTATTTCAGCAATATTGACTATTTAAATGACGCTAGATGGACACTATGTATTTAAAACTAAAACATCAAATGTAAATATGATTATTCTCAAATATTTATGTTTCAGTTATTTACAACGTAGAATTTCAGTGTTTCTTTTTCCGCAAGAGTCTTTCATAATGTATGTATGCTATTTATATGAAAATGTTAGAAGTGTCGTAATATTGTTTAATTACCCATTTATAAGAAACTATAAACGTCATTTGGCATAGTTCTTTGGTCAGATTTGATTGGGTATGATTTCATAACGGATGGATTATTTTAATATTCTCATGTATTGAGTTTTCCTGCGTTTCGTATTATTATAGAACGTGAACTCTCAAGGTTCCTAAATTTGTAATCTTGGGAAAGCAAAAGTTTAGATAAATTTCTACAGTAAATATACAAAATTTATTTGAAGAATAAAACCATTCTTCTTTTCACCATCTCTTGCAAAGAATTAATATAATAGGAAATAGAACCATCTTTATTTCACCATCTACACCAAAGATTTCTTGATTATTTGTTCAACAATTGTTTCCTCTTAAGTCATAAAGTTTTTATTAAGTGAGGGGAGTTTATAATTTTACATTCAAATGAAAGATTATAATGTTCTCTTTTAAATGGTAATATCACTTTTCGATTTAGTCTTGACCCGCGGCGATACACGTCCGTCATCGGAACACTAGACTCTGCCTTTCGTCACAGAATATTGAGGTAAACTGTTGACGACATGCGTGCCGTATATGGGCAAGCCTGCATGGACGTTAGCATGGTAAGGATTGTACACATGGACAACTCATCTACTTCCACCTTGCAGGACAGGCAACATTGTAGACACTTGGTCGCTGCAACCACTCGAGAGGTGGTGGGACGTGTTGATGAACTGATTCGTTGGACTAAATCGAAAGGTAATATTACCCTTTAAAAGAGGACACTCCAACCTTTCATTTGAATGTAAAATCTTACATTTCGTCCTCACTTAAATAAAAAAGGAATGACCAAGGAGTCGAAAAATTATTGAATCATTTTTAATCTAGGCAACAATAAATGCTTGGGTATTCCCGGTAACTTGGTTAATAAAAATAGCCATCATTTAATTTTCAGGAATACTGGGAAATAAATAAAATAATCATAAGCGAGATGTGAACACGGGTTGATCAGTTAGAAATCTTACCGACTGGACTAAAGTGCCAGACATAAGCGTCACCAGATTCAAACAGCACTGAAGGTCAGAAGTTCGTTGCCACTCAAGTTCGAAGGCATAAACTAAGTTGATCCCACGACTTACGCCATTTTTGTATTTGTCAACTAGGGATCAGAATTCCCCTTCACTGAGAATATTTAACATTTCTTTTAAGATAAGAAGTAATGAAGATGGCCGCAATAAACGTTTGATCGGCATTACATACACTGCTACGATAAGAAACCGTTTCCTCGCTGTAGTATGTATGTGTTGAACTGACGATTGAATCTATCCACCTCAGTATACGAAAAGTCTCTGCAATTTTTCTTGATTTCAATGATGTCGACCTAAGCCAAAGTTGGCCTAAAGGCCTTAAAAATTAAATTCAAATTAAATTGATTTTAATGAAACTACATGAAATAGAAAAACTACTACAGAACTTTAATAAGAATTCCTAGGAAAGTTTGCGAAATTTTTAACAGTGTAGGATATAACACCATCCTTCTTTTCACCATCTATACTAAAAGATTCACATAATAGAAAATAAAGAGACTTACTAAGGTGCTTACAGCTTGAGATGAAAGTTTTCTTAAGATTGGCAAAAGTATGGACAATTTTCCGTGCTGTTCCTTTAAAATAGCTTCAGCTTTCCTGTTTTCGGTTTTGCTATCTTCAACCCCCTGTCACAAGTAGTGAGAAGTTCGCATTGTCTCTGATTTTATTTCTAGATGTGTCGTGTGTGTGTGTAGAACATTTTAGTAATGGATTATAAATAGAGAATGAAAAACCAGGGTTAAAAGCTTTGTTGAAAGCTGTGCTGAATCGACCCTTGTGGCTTGCTGTATATGATTTGTATGAATAGAATCAAAACGAAATGTCCATTTAATACGCTAAAGAAACAGGATGCCAGTTTTACCAAAAATTGGCAAGAAACAATAAACATCCTGTTAAATAGCCTTTTCCCTAATGGCAATGAAGATGATAATGATGAAAACAGACAATAAATGCTGAAAATCACACAAGATGAAAAAATAGCCAAAATTACGAGATGCCATGAGGAGGTAGAAGCTGCACCAAAGACATTAAAAAAACAACACCAAAAAAAAAAGCAAGTCCAGAACCAGATGCCACAAAAAATGAGACCCCCTATCTGGGTGTGTACAGATAAATTAAAATTTCCGACCTACTGGAAAATGGCTAAATTAATAATTCTACTTTGTAAAATGAGATGATTTAAGATAAAACTAATCCAAAATCTTATAGGCTAATACACTTCTTAAATGTAATAACTAAGTAAATATTTTGAATAGATTCTAACATGACAAATACATGTAATAAGACCTAAGATTGAAACATGTGAACTGCAATTCAAGTTTAGAAAAAACAAGTCAACAGAGAAACACTCAATAAGCTATGCGATAACATTAACATAATTAAATTAACACAAGTAAAATATACCTTAGGAATATTTTTCGATATTTTCGGCGCATTCGATAACCTGTGGTGAGCGGCCCTGTTGCAGCAATTAACATACCTATATTTACACCCAAAACTATGGCTCCTATTCAAAATTTATTTCTAGAATAGAAACATAATAGTTGCTTCAGCCGATGGGGCCACCACGACAACGCCAACGAAAGGATGCCCCCAGAGATCTGTCTTAAGACCGGTCTTCTGGGACATAGCGTTTCAGCCGTGTCTTTGAAACTCTGAATGAATTTGTTGATACAGATGCAGTGGCGAGGTACGCGGATGATCTCGCGGTTCTCGCGTCCGGTAATAACAGGAAAGAAATTGAAACCAAGGCAAACAACATTACGAAAGTTTTGGAATTATGGTGTCTAAACAATAAAGTGTCTATGTCGGCCAATAAATCAAAATTTACGCTCTTTAAAGGAAAATTAGATCGCGGAAGAGGACCAATAATAAAAATAAATAACTCTTCAATAGGAAGGACTGAATTTCTTAAATACCTCGGCGTTACGCTGGGTAAGAAACTATATTTTAGAAACATACTAAAGAAGCGGCAAACAAAAACTTTAAAAATATCAAATAAATTAATAACCCTAGCTCAGAGGGATCTAAATATTCCATTACACATAATAAGGCTATACCATAACTCAATTATAAGATCCATAATATCCTATGGCGCAAACGCCTGGGGTCATAGAATGACGGACGTGCAGTATATGTTGATTTAATCAGAAAATAGCCGTATAGTGATCTACACATATAAAGCGAGAAGTCGTATTGGATCCTGATAGGATTCAGTTCAGTTCATTATTGAATTTACCATATACAGTAAATCTTAAGTATGCGTAACCGAGTAGCATGATAAACTAAAGCCCAAAATAACACTGCATATTACCAATGAAGTAGAAAATGCACAATTGTTATCAATGCACGTTAATACTAACATTTATACCTGATTTACAGATCCTAGCTTCATTTTATGACATGCTAGTCGTAGTAGATTCCCTACACATGAAATTACCCATCTTGAACATATTTAAACATCGTTCATATAAAATGTCGTAACCAAGTGTATGTCCCAAAAGCCCATACTAAAGACAAAAGATGATGTAAGTAAGAAGAAGTCAAATTTGCCACAACCAATAGTTCGTAATGTTCAGTTCAAAAACATAAACACTTGTTGCCCACACTGCAGGACGTGAGATAGGCATTGGAAACGGTCAGGGCACAGCGCTGGATTATCCTTCAACTCACGAGGGCCTTCCGAACTACTTCAACAGAAGCCCTCCAGGTTACTACGGCGACCCCACCGATACACCTGCAGGTAAAACAACAAGAAGCAAAATACTGGCTCAAAAAGAACAATGAAAGAAGGACAGCTGTCATCGTAGGCAGAAGAATACCGGCAAAAGCCAATTAGACCAAGCTGCAATCGACATTTATCAAGAAAGATGGGACGTCTCTGATAAGGATCGTAGAGTTTACAACTTTTTTAATCAATCCAAGAAATAATAGATCTGGGTGATCTTAAAATAACTGAAGGCCTCTGATGCATTTTATTTCAGTTTACGGCCCTTAAAGAGACAAATTAAGACTCCTAAAACTCGTGGAATCAAACTTCTGCTTGATGTGCTACGTCATAGCTACATCAGAGTATGTAGCATTTCGCTATCAGGAAACCTAGAATATCGGGATGGAAGGAAAAATCGAGCTAAGCGACACAAATATAAATGAAATCTTAAGAAATCCTGAAAAAAATAATAATACTGAAACAACTAACTGACAGAATCTCAAATTACCACTGGAAAAGATACGCAAATCGCTGAAACCACTCCCAAACTCATAAAGATACAGTAAATCAAATTCGAAATAAAAAACATTAAGGTGTAGTGTGAATGACTGAAAAACGTGAATGTGAATGAACGATGAGGATATATATCCCTGGAATACAGGGGTGTTAATGCTCCCCAGGAAGAGTGAACTTACATCCAAATTGAGGTGTTGGGATCGGTGTTACTTGTGCTTTTTGGGTTCTTTCGTTTCATTTTGTGTTCGTTTTATAAAGTCGATAATAAAAATATCTAAGTGTCATTCTGTAACCAAACGTAAAATAGCACTAAACGAAATATTAAATATTACTATCGGCAATAAAAGTTCTTTTAACTTAATGAGGCAGTACAAGACTAACAATACAAGAACAAGAGGAGATAAGCAGCCCTTCAAGTTGCAAGTATGTTTTTGTGCTATTCTTGCATTGTCCTACGTGTTTTATGTTCTTTCTTTGTAAACAAAATAAGCAATAAACAAATGTAATAAAAGATCCCTCCAAAAATGAGCAACAAAGGTTTGGATGCCAGACCCAAAAGAAGTGTCCCGCAACCACCTCTTTGAACAATTTAGAGAAACATAGGGAATGATCCGAGCGCTGGAACACCAGTGATCCGACTATTCCTAGGTACGGCCTGTTCCGTATCAGGAAGAACAAATTTATCCGTGAGGTGTACTATATATACCCGACCTGAAATGTAGTTGAGATAGCTAAGAGACGGGGGTGGAAGGTGGGCCCCCAAAATAAAAAAAATAAAGAGCGGGTTTACGATGATCACCATTTTGTATAGACCTATTGCTCAATTTTTTAATTAGAAAGGGGTCATGTGCGGGAAGTTTAACATAAAATACCGGTGAATTTAATTTTGACGTAAATTAATGATTGTAAGCAATAAATTCATATGAATGTAGTAAGGACGGATATTACATTGTTGTTCAACTCATTCTATTGGAAGAATAACATTATGTCAAAATCAACTTCAATAATGCTTTTCCTGTGAACTTCCAGTACAAATTGATATACGACATGATCTCCTGTCCTTCCCATTAAAAAAAATTCAGAAAAGATTCAAGATGGTGGATACAAGATGCCCTACACAATGGGCGTATTCTCCCGAACACTTTACTCCCGACCAATTAATGTGTATTGGCTTTCTATTTCTTTAAATTTTAACGATAAAATAGTGTTTCCTAACTTATGATTCACATTCTATTCTGACAAATACAGATATATATTTCACAGTTACGGCTAAAATAAAAATTGTGCGTGTTCTTGAGACGTTAATTTACAAAACTAGTAAACTAAATGAATGCCAGAGTCGTTCACTACAGTCTACTGTACTTTAGAGGCAATTTGTTTCACAGTCTGTATAGCCAATTTATGTGAAGAACAGATGCCGCTGCCAATCAGACAATATTAAAAACAATTCTAGGGCTGTATACAAATACATTTGCATTGCTATCATGTGAAGAAACTACTTAAATTCAAATCAACAAGCTGGTATGCAATACATTTTAAACCAATAGATCTGTTACTGTTTGTCTAAACAGTAAAGCTGACTGCTGTGATGAGTAGATGTGAATTCAAAGACATGAGTAGTATTGTATTAGTTACATAATGTTCTCTTGTCCTTTCGTACTGAAGTAATGCTAATCTATTCTGTCCACTCCTTGTGATTACGGGTTCATCGTATAAACATTAATTAAGCTTCCATATAGTGGTTTATGTGTGCTGTTTCTGGTTCATTACGAATGCGGTTAGTAATTATATTTAAGCTGATGTTTGGTTGTTATACAATATACCGTTTAATATGGTTATAACTTTATGAAAACCTCGTGTACTGTATGTCATTAAAGTTTATGAATATCTTTAAGTATTTAGGCATTCATTTGAACATATTAGGTATAATTGCTTTAGTAACAGCATCAAGTCAGATCTTAATCAACGTTCCCGAAGTAGGAATTTGTATTGGAGCTAATTATAATGTAATTAAGACGTTAGACTGGCCGTTAGAGATCCCCAAGCTATTTCTTAAGCATTGTTTTTCCTAGTGACGCAGTCTACGGAAGATAAGAAGATATTGCCTGCTAGTATGATATTGGAAACGTTAAATGTTCGTGAAGAAAATTTAGCCTTATCAAGGATGTTTGAACATCTGTGCTATAATTGTTGCCAGAAATTTGAGAGTGTTGCTCGCTTCCAGAGGATCGAAAGTTTATAAGCTATGAAAGATTTGTTCTTACACTACCAGATTACCGAAAAGTCGTCTATGATAATATTAGGTCAAAATTAATACATCATTCCGGGTCAGAAACGAATTACATAGAATGGTCTAAATTTCATCTGCTAAAGTTACACGAGTGTCACATCATTCAAGACTTCGTTCGAACGTCAAAAAGGACAAGCAGTAAAATGCTGATGATTACATTGACATGACGTTGAGGAAACAGCTTATACTTTCACATATATGACGATTTAGTCCGGAAAAGGTTATTGTCGGAAGTTGGTGGGTTGGTGAAGAGTGTTAAGGTGATTGTGATTTGTGTGTTTTAAGAAAATTCTGTTATTCTTTGCAAAATCAAAATATAGTTGCACAAACAGCGTACATGGTTCTTCATTCATGTTATCATGTTGGGTACACATATATTAAAGTCAAACGCTCGTGTGACACTCTTTTAAGACACATTCAACGCAATTATAGTTGTTTATAGGAAATAGGATAGAAAAAGTAAGAATAAAAATAAACACAATAATTAAAACAAAAAAACAACAACACGGTGCGCAAACTGTTCGTAACGATACGAATATGGTACCGTCACACCCAGAGTACCGTTTGTCAGAATTGTAAAATTAGGGGCTATATTATGAAATGATGTAATCAGACCCGTGATATTGTTCCATATGACAACACATATGAGGCGTTTAGAATAGCAGTGACGTATGCGTCAAATGTTCGTTTCGAGATGAATGCTTTAAAAATTTCGCAACGCCATATCTCATCATATACTGCTTGTATTTGAACTGCAGTTTTACTCAGGTCCCGAGAGGTATAAACCAATGAAACTTGCAGTGAATATAGACGGCTGTTCATAGAATATCTTAACACAAAAAAAGTAAAAATGAAATGCCCCGCACTCCCGGAAGGAATGTGCCCCCCCCCCCCCCGGGCAAAATTGTAATTTACTATTTATCCTACTATTGCAATGTTAATTGTGCAAGTAACGCCCTCCCGGTTCTCTCAAATGCCCTCCGCCCGGGGCAAATTTTCTGAACGAAAGCCTGGTAGTACCCAAGCGATTAGACAACTGTATGAACGTTTGAACTATAAATTTATATCCGGACTAAGAGTAGATGAACTAGTTACACACGATCGACCAAATAGTTGCTGGTATCACTACAGTAATCAACCACATTCATATATTTCACAGTCAGAAGCAACATATATAAAATAATAGCTTATCAACATGCATATATCACTACTAAACGTAAAATGTGAGAAATGTTACCTACAAACAAACTTGCGTTATGTGGAAATATTTGAATTGCTATTTAATGGCTACAAAACAAACACATTAATGCCTTTTTTAAGATTGAACTTGCAAAGAAAATATTATATCTACTTTCATTCGTTTAATTGTAGATACACAATTTCAAAACCAGTTGTCACTTTCTAAAATCAATAGAAGGAAGACTCACTGCCATCTAGAGTCATCAATAGTTTCATCAACGCAAACGGTTGAAGGATAAGAAGCGAAAGTTATGAAAATATCCTGTTTCATCGAACCTCGCGTTTTCGTTTCTACCTAGTTTTCAACATCATTTCCGTTCCTCCTTCAGAGCATTAATTAAAGTCTCTGGGTCACACATATAGGGTTATTAACGAACCTAAATTAGAAGCTCTGAGGGCTCGCTTTGGTCTAAAAATTGATTACCAAAACTTAAGAGAGTTTTACAGCCCTCCTACTGTCATCACGTCCTTCATTGGCGACCCGTTTTTTTTTTTTTCACTTTCTCCAGTTCAATGACGTGGTCCCGCCGGAAATCAGGCCTGTCTTTGCGCTTTGAAAGCTCTGATATAATACGAAAATCACTCAGGAGGTACACAATGAGAAGAGGAGTAGGGCGTTTGCTTATTTCACAACTTCAATGGACCATTGTACCGTATTATCAAAAGTGTTTGGTGGTATTCATGTCCACGAGAATATGCTGAGGCGTTTTCTAGAAGTTTGGTAGATGTCCCTTTATTAATTTTCGTCATCACTAGAGAGATTTCGTTAATATACAGTAGATTTCAAACTCAAGAACATCTAATGAGAACAAACTTCAAAGCTCGTAACTCCTAATTAGATAACTTTCACCTCTATTTCTTACATTCGGAAGATTTCCTTGTTAATTAGGAACGCTCTTGTCGATTTTAAACAAGCAGTAACAAGATACAAAGTATGCAACATACTTGTATGTCTCTAATATACTGTAGTTGTAGAAGACGAACAGAATATGTGCAGTTTGCAAACTTTCAAAGTAAACATGCTGTTCTCGTCTCTCCTTCCTGTTAGCGAGTGTTGGTAACAAGGAAGTAACGAGAAAATCTTGCAACATGTGACAGTTTTTTATTGAATTTTTCAACAGCGTAACGCTATTGGTTACCAGCCTCCGTGGTCTGGTTATTATTGTTACATAAATTGTTACAATTGTGGAAGGCACAATGGTTTGAGTCCTTTTGTGGCCAAAACTTAAATTTTCCACAATAGTTCTTAGTTTTATAAGGTGAATATCGACATGGTGACGCTCGCCAAGGGACGTCATTCCTCATACAGGTGGCATAGGCTTTGACCACATTTGACTTTCTGGTCCATATTTGAAACGTAAATAAAAGTTTGGCTATATACCATCATGTTATAGCTTTTGCATAATACATGGTAAAGGCACTCGCCTTATTTCAAAGATACTATTTCGCCATTCGTCTGGTGGGAATACGGAACGATTGGAATTTAAGTTCAGTTCCTTTTGATTACGACGTTACGACCCATGTTGCACCGTGCTGGATTTTCTGAGTGTTCATATCCATTTATTTATTTAACCCAAATTTATGGGTGAGAGAAGAGTCATGATTTAACTCGTGACAAGACTCAGAAATGAGGTACCTCAGCGAGCCTACCTTCCGGAAAAGAGGTGGAGAAGAGAGCGACTAGAGTTTTAATGTAAATAACACTTTGGTATTTGCCATGTCAAACTCTGGAAAAAGACAGTAATGTCGACAGCATGACTCTAATTATAGCCTATCCAGTACAGATCTGAAACAAGACAATGCGGTCTGGATCTGCATACGCATCTATCGAAGTAGATAGATAATTTGATTGATTAATTGAGCTCTGTCATAGTATTGAAAGACATTCTAAACCTCAAATATGTTCTAGAAATGATACTAAACACAGTTCGGTAAAAGCTTGGGTTCGGATAAAGTGGAACCTTAAGCTCGAAATGGGGATAGTTTGAAATTCTAGTTGTAAAGCAAACAAGAGATAATCAAACTTGGAAGGTTTATAATCTCGTTTGTTACTAATTAGCACATTTTCTTGTTTTGGACAATGTGTTCGTTGCATTTACATGCCATCTTGTTCTTTCTTCTTTTCTAAATCTCTTGAAACGTTTTCCTGTTTATGATGCCCATATTAAATAAAATCTTTTTTTTTTTACTTTTTCAAGTATTTGACTGTTACTATTCCTAGGTGCAACTCCAACATTGATAAAATATTTCCTTTACTGGCGGAAAGTTATTCTCAGTTTTGAGAACTTTGTATGCTTTTGGCAGGAAAAAAATCTGCGTCATTGAGACTGTTTTTATGCACGGGTGCTTCTACGTGTGTAATGAGAGAAGCGCAAACAACGCGTTCTCTAAAACAATGGGACCAAATGGGTGCTTTTATGCCACAGCATTGACGTTTTCTACTGTCGCGTACGCACGCGTTTGTGTTTTAGAGAACGGGAGAAGCAAAATAATGGGGATGTGTGTAAATAATAAGATGAGGGTATATTTTCAGTCAAAGGAGTGAAAATGTTGCCAGGCGTTTCAGAATCCAATTGCTCAGAAACATACCTATCACATGCAAGAAATGCACTGGCAACACTTCCTACTGCTTTATTTTGTTTCTCTTTTCTCTCTTCTTTCTTTTCTACCAGATAATCCCTCGGCAAACAGCAGAAAGCATCTTGTACGCATGTGGGAGCGTTCGTGCATAAAAGGGTCTCACTGTTAGTGTAAAAGAATCATGTTAATGCGATTATAGTTACAGTTAGCTATCTACGAAAGTCCTCCGGTAGGCCCTTCCAACAAGATGGGTATCTGCACGTTCTATCATTATGATTAGGTAGAAGGACTCATTGTCATTAAGTAGAATCTGAAGCATCTCAGTTGCTCAGATGTCAATTAATAACTTTATTTCTAATTCAGATTTACTGAGGAAAAATTGTTCAGATGTAAAGCAGGATGAACATAGCACTAGCTTCTATTCATGTCTCTTAATATTTAACAATTGATAACGCTTTATATCTATAATGATTTAATTATTTTACGTTAATTACAAAATCGACTACATTAATGGAACAAAAGACGGCAATTGTGCTAACGGTTTGATTGAATTTTACCCATACCTACTTTTGTACTCTTAAATGTTGCCAAGAATTTGGTTCTATTATGCATATGCCTATTTTTGTACTCTCAAATGTTGTTAACAGTTTCGTTGAAATATATATATAATCATATTCAGCCTTTTTCTATCCACTGCTGGATGAAGGCCTCCCCGTTTTCTTTCCACATATATCGGTCTGCTGATATCCTTATCCATGCAGCTCCTGAAAAACGCTTGATTTAATCTACCCATCTTACATTTGGACGTCGTCTCAGTCGTTTCTTTTCTCTAGGAATCCACTGTAGTACATTTGTCATCCACCTTCCATCTGTTCGTCTAGCTATGTGACCGGCTTATCTCCACTTCATCTTCTTCGCAGTCTTGATTACATCCTCTACCTTCGTTTGTGCGCGAATCCATTCATTTCTCTTCCTGTCCCTCCTTGTTATTCCTAGCATGCACCTCTCCATTGCTCTTTGTGTGACTCTCAATCTTTGAGTCGTTTGCGCATTCAATGTCCAAGTTTCGCAGCCGTACATCATTATAGGTAAGACACATTGATTATAAACTTTACTCTTCAGACACATTGGAAGTTTGATTTTGAAAATAAAGTGTAGTCTTCCAAAAGAACTCCACGCCATTTTACATCTTCTATTTATTTCATCAGTCAACTTTGCATTCGATGTTTTAAGCTGGCCTAGGTAAACATACTCATCAACTATGCCTATTGTCTCTCCGTTAATCTTCACTTCCTTCTTTGCAGCATGTTGGTTGTACATTACTTTTGTTTTACTTAAGTTCATTTTAAGGCCTATTTTCGAACTCTCGTTACTCAGTTCTTTCATTCTGGTTTGTAGTTCTTCTGCACTTGAAGCAAACAGGACTATATCATCAGCGAACCGTAGGTGATGAAGATATTCGCCATTAATTTTAATTCCAACTTTATCCCAGTTTAAATTCTGGAACACTCTCTCCAGGACCGCACAAAACAGGTTTGGAGAAATTGAATCTCCTTGCCTTACCCCTTTTCCAACTTTGAATTTTTCACTCTCTTGATGCAGTCCAATGACAGAAGTGGCAGTCGAGTAAATGTTTCGCAGTAACTTGATGTATGCACTTTCGATGCCTTGATGTTCAAGTGATTTAAGTACTGCTGACAAGGAGACCGAATCGAAAGTTTTTTCAAAATCTATGAATCCCAAACATAGTGGAAGTTCATATTCATTAGTCTTTCCATAACTTCATTCAATGTTTGTATGTGGTCCATTGTGCTAAATCCACGACGAAATTCGGCTTGTTCCCTTCCCTGGTTAAAATCTAAGTCTCGTTCAATACAATTTAAAATAACTTTGGTGAACATTTTGTATAGGACTGACAGTAAACTAATTGGTCTGTAGTTTTCGACTCGTTCTTTGTCCCCTTTCTTGTACAACAAAATTATAACGGCATTGTTCCAACTTGAGGGTAACTCTCTCTTCCTCAGGCACATCGAGAATAATTTAGCAAGTTCATGTTTCATTTTTTTCACCTCCCCATTTAAACATCTCTGCTGTGAGTCCATCTTCTCCTGGCGATTTTCCGTTCTTCATCCCTCGAAGTACTTTATCCACTTCTTTCATTACGTCTGGAACTTCTACATCATTTTCTTCAGAGTCTTCATCTCCTAGATCTTCCTCGAAGTAGTACAATTCTATGTAGAAATTTTCAAATATGTTTATAATTTCTTCTTTAAGCTTCTCTCCTCTCTTGTTTCTTTTGCCAAATCCAAAGTTTCCTACTTTCGTGTCACTGCTCTGCTTAGTTATTACTTTCGCATTGAAGTCTCCCATTACAATTTTGTAATGCGATTTGCTACTATCCAAAATCTTCTGTATCCCCTTGTATAGGTCTTCGACTTCCTCCTCTGGGTGCGAGGTTGTTGGAGCATACACTTGTATAATTTCCATACTGTATCTCTTGTTAATCTTTATTACTACCCGTGCGATTCTATCTGAAATTCCTTCAATTTCTGTGATCCACGACTTCAGGTCTTTATTAATTATAAAGCCAACGCCTGTCGCTTTTCCAGTTTCTGTTCATTTGAAGTAGAACGTGTGCCCTGACGGTAGTTCCAACTGTTCTTCATTCTTCCTCCATACTTCTGATAGTCCTATGATGTCCCACTTAATCCTCTTGAGTTCATTCTGCAGTTCTTCTAATTTGTCCTCTCCTGTAAGTGACTGACAGTTGAGAGTCGCCACGTATAGTTCCGTTAGAGTTTCCGTGTCGGTGTCCTGGCAGTCTACAGTCCAAACCCGGGCATTTTGACCCTCTGACTTCCTGCAGGACTGACCGCTGCCGTTGCCAGGTGCATTCCGTACCATCATATGTAAAGAAAGGAAGGGTGCTGACATTTGACTCACCACGCTGTCAGCTAAGTTTTAGCCCTAAAAATGTTTTTATTTGCCACAATACTGAGCAAATTAACCATTTGCCTGTTAATAAATGGAAATATACTACAAAATTATTATGTTTTGCCTAAAGTACGTACATACAAATTATTAAAAGCTAGGAATTGAAAGAAAAAAAATGTTTGTGTTCTAGAATGTTTCTTTCTCAAATGTTAAAGGCATCCACCTTTTCTAAATTAGCTAGTTTCCTTTCGTAAAATATTACCTCGTAATCCTTGTTTAGGAGATTTAAACGTTATTACTTTCCCTTTGTAACGTTGATTACAGTCTTGTAAATAATTACAATACCTGGACCAGAAAATAGTTCCTTACATCCAGACGTCTATCACATGTACGAGTAGCTAAGCTATTTAAGCGGATACTACACACTTAACTGAAAAAAAAAAATGCCAACAATCAATTGCATATTCCGAATCATCAATTTGACTTTCGTGCTTAACATAGCACTATTTTACAACTGGTTGCATGTGGTTGATTATATTACATTACAACAGCAGTTAACCGCAGACAATTTGGAGTATATCTCGATATATCTAAGGCTTTCGATAAGATGTGGCGGAAAAGGCTACTGTACAAATTCTAACACCTACAATGAGATAAGTTCTCAGCATTTCTGAACACGATAAATGTAGAAAGATATGTATGAAGAAATGTTTATACAGATCACGTTGTATTAATGAGTAACTGTGGTTGGCTAAGAAAAAAAATATAGAAAGTTGACGGGAGAAGGGACTGGGACCAGGATTGAGATAGGCATACTAAATCCGTTTTTTTAATATTGAGTAATCTAGTAGCAGAAGGTTGATTCAAGAGCTAGAAACTGTTAAGTGCCCGCCCCACTCAACCATATTTGGTTAAATCAACCTTTTCCCTTTTACGACAATTTATTCTACAATATTTACTTAAATGAACCTGCTTGTTTTGTTGATGACTTGTTCAACCATATTTGTTTAAATCAGCCTTTTCACCTTTACAATTTATTCGTCAACATTTAATTAAAAGAATCTTTCCACATTGTCGATGACTTATTCAAGCGTATTGGGTTAAATCAACCTTTTCACCGTTACAACAATTTATTCTACAATATTTGGTTAAATGAACCTGTTCGTCTTGTAGATCGTGGATGACTTATTCAACCATAATTGGTTAAATCAACCTTTTCGCCCTTACGACAATTTTGTTCTACATTATTTGGTTAAATGAACCTGCCCGCCTTGTCGCTGACTTCATCTTCATTTTTTAAGCAACACACGAGGCTAATAACACTTGTATTTTGACTAACTTAAAGTTCTTTCCCTGCGGGCAAAATAGTCTTATTCGACCTTTTTGGGCCTAGTTTCCGGAATCTTCATTTAAAGACATCTTTAATTTGCTCATACTTTGTCCAACCTCTCACTGTTTGGCTAACAATAGCCACGTTTCCTTCTATGGGTAAACCCATACAGCACCTTATACCTTTAGCTACAGTAAAGAAACATCACGTGTTTCACAAAAAATGGATTGGTACTTTGTAAACACCCTGTACATTCTTACATCATATATTTTTCTGTTATATATGTATAGGTTCAACTGACAATATACAAAATTTAGAATCACAACAGTACATTTATTAACAGTGCATTTATTAACACAAACATATGCAATTGTTAACTGAGATGAACAAATAATTCTAAATTAATTTTTACGTTTGTGTCCCTATTGAGAGGGAAAAAATGATGATGATGATGATAACGATAAAGTCATATTATCAGTTGCCATTGTATGTACGTAACTAAAGGGAAACGCAACCTAGTATCAACGAGGCACTATAAACTAATACACGGCCAAATAATTAATTTATATTCGCTAGTTATTACATAAATCTCTACTTTATTATACCTCTCCAATGTAACAATATAATGCACACTCATTATGCATGTTGCAACGTGCATGCAGTGTATTGTTTTTTCTTGTATTACATGATGTAATCATGGTTGGTTAAGCATACTAATAAAGTTACATGCTTGGGCGGTAATTGATGTATAATTATTACAGAGTGTATGCACTCAGTTTAATTTGAATATATCTTCCAGTCTCGAAATACGAGTTTATACACTGAATGTGTTCTATGGCTCAAATGATTTGATTACGTGTTTTTAATTTTTTCGCCTTGCAAGGGAACGTTCCATAGTGTCATCAGCTTTTATGTGGATTCCAGCTAAGAACACCTAACGGCAAAGTAAGTTAACACAAAGAACATGTGACGGTAAAGAAAGATAACACAAAGAACATGTGAAGGTAAAGGAAGTTAACGCAAACAATATAACACACTAACTTGTACAGTTAAATTTAGGCAATCAGACTGGTTTATTCAAACTCTAATCGATGTAAGAAAATTAAAATGTTAAAGGTGAAAGTACAGTGTGCGCTATAAACACGTGGCTGTTTCTAAAATAAGAATCACAGATATTGTTTAATGATACCGACTGATAGAGAATTTCATGGAGTTTAGTATAATAGCTGCTTTACACGTGAGAAATAATGTCCTTGAGATGGTTACCCTGATATTCGTAATACTGTTTCATTCGACGTAGAAGAGAATGCATTATTCACTGTACTCTAATGTTGCGTCTAATGGCCAATATAAGCTTTGATTTCAACTAGATGACTCCACCGCGCATACAGTCTGGTCGATCTTGGAGATACTCAGAACAATGTTTCTGGGACGCCATATTTAACGGTATGGTGGCATGAACTGGCATTACGGCATTAGTCTCTTTACCTGTAATCTTACCTGGAAAACAAGGTCTATGAAACACGTCAAGTCAGCATCCTTCAGCCGAAACAGCGCATTTATGTGGCTTTAGATGAAATACCATAGAACTTGTCACATCGATCAATGCATTCCCCTGCACGTCTAATGAAACAGTGTTTGGAAAATCAGTTTGGTCGAATTAAGGACATTATTTTCCCACGTAAAACAACTGTTATTAAGCTCCATAAAATTATTCTCTTTCTTTAGGCAATATTAAACAATATCTTTGAGCAAACATAAAGTTGGATTCTTATTTTGAAAATCGTCAGGGGCTTATAGCTCACCCTGTACTTAATATATTTCTTGTTCTTTCTGCGAAGAAATGTTATATTTAGGGATTTTAGGGGATGTTATAAGTGGGAAATATCGCGTATTTTGTCACATAGCTTAAGATCAAATGTCTTGTCTTCCCATGAAGAATTGGTTTCCTTTGCATTCTTGTATTTCAACACCACTCGATTTTGTAAGCTTCTTGTGTATGACGATAACTTCATTTCCAATTTACTAAAATATAGAGTCTAGCATCACATATTGTGGACATTATGAAAACTAGAAATATATCATATAACAACACGAACATTTATTAACAACGACGTCCTCCTAATGGTTTTAGGCTTTCTCAAGTCAAACCAACACAAAGGTACAGAATGTAAACATGCAGGTTTCAAGTACAGCTACGAAATGTTACCAAAATCATATTTGAAAGCATTTTTTAAAATATTTATAACATAGTTGTCCTTAAGAAGTCTACATACTCCGAGGAAATGCGTGTCGTTATACAAAAAACTAAATGCGAAATAGTGAAGCAAAATCCTTTAAATAATCTAGTCAACAACACAGTCCTTTATCCATAACAAGATGCTGTTACAAAAACAATAAAAGAAACAATTGATTATACATTCCCCGCAACTTCCATTCATATATGATCTTGCAAAATCCACAAAGAGCACATTTCCCTTAGACCTGTTGTCACCGGTTACCAAGATTCCTGGCAAAAAATTTCAAAATGGTTACTAAAACAACTCTCCTCCATCAAATCTGGTTTTGATTTGTGTGTACAAAAAATAATTTTGGGGCGAAACAAGAAATCTTAAACATTAAAGACGTCAACCTGGAAAAGAGTGTTGATGCGGTGACTTATTCCCATTGCTTTCGGTTAAAGTATCAATACATGAAAACTCAAATTACTTTTTACCCACAACGTGGACCCACTGGTTAAAGATCAAATCATACAAGCACTCAAATTCTACTTGGAAAGAATGTTCTTACAATTCGAAGATAACAGTTATAAACAAACAAAAGGTTTGACAATGGGCCATCCTTTTTCCCATATCCTTGCCAGTTTAGTGTTAGAAAGCTATAAGAAACAAACACTTTGTAACCTGAACGTACAAGGCATAAAAATATTTTGCTACATGAATGATTTACTAATAATTTATGAGCAAGAAAATCAGTTTGAATCACTGGTAAATCTATGAAATTCCATTTACCCCAACATAGAAGTCACCCAAAAGAAACAAGATACAAGGTAACCACAAACGGTTTTGCCGTTTTTGACGTCCCATTAACCATGCGTTCACAGAAGGGAAACGAAATGACGCACGTGCCTGCCAAGCGATCGGGAGTTAGTATGACCATCAACCTTTTGTAATACACGCACGGTGCTCACACACAGCAGTCATAGCTCGTCCAGTGTAAGAGAGAAATGAAAGTATCGAAGCAGCTTGTTCGCGTGTGTTTGTTGTATGACCTTAAAGTGGGCCTGTCAGCTGCCGCATCAAGTCGCCGCATATGCCAGGCATTTGGTCAGAAAGCCGTGAACGAACTCACCTCCAGGCATTGCTTCCAGAAATTCCGTTCGGGAGATGTGAGCCTTGCTGATGAACCTCGCAGTGGACGATCACATGTGTTGGATGACGAGTTCCTGAAAGCAGCCATCGAGGAGGATAGTGATCTAACGTGTGATGAACTTTCAGAAAGGTTTAATGTTTTTGCTGAAACAGTCAGACTAACCCTGTATATGATAGGGAAGTCATACAGGTAAAGCAAGTGAGTATACGACACATTGTCGGCAGCCAACAAGGAACAACGAGTGACAGCTGTTTGTCCTTGCTCACTCGGCACCTGAGCACACCCATATTTGATCGCTTGCTCACTGGTGACGAAACGTGGGTCCTCTATTACACTCCCAAGCGTACCAGACATTGGTTGTCGTCACGTGACCCTGTTCCTCACACCTCAAGACTACTTCTGCACCCACGAAAGGTTATGCTCTTTGTATGGTGGACTTGTCTCCAAGTGGTGTATTACGAGCTCCTTGCACCTGGTCAGACCATCACTGCTGACCTCTACTCACAGCAACAACAAAGGGTGCACCGTGCATTGCGGTAGAAGGAACCGGCATTGGTGAATCGCAAGCGTGTGCTGGTCATCCACGACAATGCCAAGCCACATGTGGCAAAGAGGACCCGGGAGACCCTTCAGCCACTTGGCTGGGAGACACTGTGCCATAAACGATATTCACCGGACCTTGCGCCAACAGATTACCACCTGTTTCATTCCCTCGACAAACACCTCCGTGGGAGATCCTTCGCCAATGAGGGAGACCTGCGGAACGCACTCACGGACTTCTTTGCCTCGAAAACCGCCGACTTTTTCACCAGGGTATTGTGCAGCTTCAGAAACGTTGGCAGAAGGTGTTGGATGCTGATGGAGCTTATTTCGAAACCTAACGGTACGTACCGTCCACTGTATTGCCCTTTGTTTTTCACTGCTTTAGAACGGCAAAAAGTTTTGGTTACCTTGTTCACACGGTCTTATTTCTTTAGACCTCTGGATCACCCGTCAGGACAATATATTCCAAACCAAAGTTTATTGTAAACCCACTTCTGGTTCAATATACATTCATGCATCATCTATGCTATGCAACCACACATAGCAGCCAAAATTCAACATCTGGTATAACTTCGTCAAAATGAATTTGAACTTGTGTAGCGCTTTCCACAACTGGACCAAAGAGAAAACTACTGTTAGCAAATAAGCCATCATAAACGGATTTCCTGAATACATCATTCACAAAGCAAAAAAGAAAGTAAGACTTAAGCAACCGGAAGTTCACAGCCCAAACAACTCGCTCGAGAAGCTGAAAAGAGTCCCATTACCCAACATTCCGAAGATTACGAGGCAACTTAGAAGATTATTGAAGAAGTACCACATCCAAACATCTAGTAAGCCAGGCAGAAGAATCAGTTCAATTACAGCGTCTACAAGTTCACTTGTAGCTGCAAACAAAGTTACTTTCGCCACCAAAAACGACACATACGAAAAGGATTAAGAGAACACTTGGGATATACCCGTAGGGGCGAGAGAAATCCGAATTGTCAACACATGTTATTGAACAAAACCACAACATCAGTGAAAATTCAACTAAGCGGCTGTGGTAAAGATTTAACAGATAAGGTTGTGAGAGAAGTGTACAAAATGTGTTGGTTCTCCCACAATTTAAATGACAACGACTGTGGGAATCTTCATTATTCATAGCGAAATACTATCAAATTGTTTAAATTACATATGAACAAAACATAAATCTCTTCTGGTTATTGTTATTGTTTTTTTCTGGTACCTGTTACATTTTTTCAAGCTGTAATTTTTGAATTAAATTCATGTCTAACACACAAAAAGATAGTTTTCACGTCTTCTTTTTGGAAATATTGCGCAGCTGTACTTGCAACTTGTATGTTTACACTATGTACAAACATATAAGGGTGTATCTACGTTGATTTGACTTGAAAAAGCAGCAAGAACATGAACTGTGAGGGTTTTTTCTTATTTATAAATTAGAGTTTTGAAGCTCTTTTGCACACATAGAATCTGCGCAGACATGGAAAACTTTTTGTTGTTATGGAACGCTACAGCCACAGGTCCCTTTTAGCAATACAGAGAATTATATTGTTGCATGCCGACGGAGAGACTGCAGCCAGTAAATTATATTTGCACAGTTTTATCTGTGTGATAAAAAGTTAACATATTGTATAAGACTGTTCAAATGGTAATTGAAAGTCTTAAACAAAGTTGACAAAATTAAAATGTTAAAAATATATTTCTATAATGTTTAAGAAGTGTTTCGCTCATGTTGATAAGTGTCATTTGTTACTACTTATTTGAGCATTGCTAACATTTCCCATGGTACCCTATTCCTGTTTATTTCAGCAGTCATTATGAACATTTATAAAATGTCACATATCCTGTGCCTTTCTACTGTTGGTACCATGCAATTTGATTTTATACCATAAAATATATAGAAAACACAGGATGAGTAAATTACTAATTTCTGTGTATTGAACTGCACTACTAATGCCTTTATGCTTGACGTGCCTAAGCTTGTTGGCATCTTGACGTCTTTAGTTGTTGAAATGACTTCAGAGTGTTGTGTGCAAGTAAGACCAGTTTCTCCGAGACATGGCGTGGTGTTGAAAAGTTTTAAACATATTTTCTAAGCCTTATTTGCTATTAGTGTTGGTTTTACTATATTTTCTGGATTTAAGTTCCTTCACCTCATCGAGTGTAGCCAGTGGCGTACCTAACTGACTCTCCGAGCCCCCGCAACTTTCAATTAGTGCGCCCTTTATTATCACTGTGTTACAACATTTGTTCTCCCAAAGTTCGTGCGCCCCCGGAGATATGAAAATGAGCGGAGATACGAAACAACATAGCGGAGATAATGAACAAAATGAAGCAGAGATATGAAAAACACATAAATGAGCGGAGATATGGAGAAATAGGTTTAGCACAAGAAAAAGGGAAAGAAGAGGTATGTGTAAAGGAAGTGAAAGTGATACAAAAAAAACATATTCACTGAGAAGTTGAGATTTATCGTCCCCATGTTTCCTTTTGGGTATCATAAATTAAAATGTAAAATTAATTTCATTTTTTATCAGTCACCAGAAACATTTTTCCTTTTTTATCAGTAATCAAATAACATACGAGATCTATACAAAGGGAAATTTGTATAGTTGTGTACATTAAGAAGTTTGTCGAAATAAGTTTTCCATACATCGACAATTTTAGTCGGATCCGCCTGAAGATCTCATCACTCGTTAAGAAAAGATTACCAGCCGAGGTTAGGAATGATTAGAAGTGAGTGAGGAGATCTTCAAACGGATCCGACTAAAATTGTCGATGTGTGGAAAACTTATTTCGACAAACTTCTTAATGTACACAACGGGGAACAAACAGATTAATTTGAAATCCATACCGCAGAACCGTGGATTCTCGAACTTAGAGACATCGAGATCGAAATGTCCGTAAATAAATTGAAAATTTTTAAATCACCTGGAATAGGCAATATTTCAGTCGAATTAATTAAAGCGGGAGGAACAGCATTAATCAAGGAACTACATAAATTGATAAGTGTTATATGGAGAAAGGAGGAGCTCCCAAAGGAATGGAAAACTTCAATATTAGTTGCAATTTACAAAAAAAAAGGCGATAAATCTGACTATAATAATTACCGTGGAATTTCGATACTTCTAACGTGTTACAAAGTACAATATTAAGTAATATTCTGTTAACACGCTTAAGTGTATACATAGATGAAATAATTGGAGATCACCAAAGTTGATTTTAGAAGAAATAGATCCACGTTGGAACATGTTTTCACCTTGAGACAAATTTTGGAGATGAAATGGGAATACAATGTGACGGTTTACAAGCTATTCATTGTTTTAAGAAAGTACATGACTTTATCAAAAGAAAATAAAAAGTTATACAGTATCCTGATACGATTTGGAATTCCGAAGAAACTAGTTTAACTGGTGAAGATGTGTCTCAGCGAGCCCGTGAGCAGAGTACGGATAGGTGTCAGATAGTTTCAAGATTCGCAACGGTTTGAAACAACGCGATGCTTTGATATTCTCCATACGATATCACAACTATGCGATGCTTTATCACAACTACTGCTTATCTTTATGTTAGAATATGCGATTACAAAAATTAAAGGGGACAAAAGGGACTATCATTGAATGGTTTGAATCAACTGTTCGTATACGCGGATAATGAAGATTTAATAGGAGACGATATGCATGAACTAAAAAGTAACACCGATATCTTAGTAGAAGCGTGCGATGAGATAGGTCTACAGGTAAACATAGATAAAGTAAGATACATGAGAATAAGCCGAAGCACAGGAAATGAAAGAAATAAAACATAATAATTAGGAATGAAGTTATAGAGAAAATAAAACAAAATAGTCTTAAATATTTGGGAGCATGCGTAACAAGCAAAAATGATGTCACTGAAGAAATAAAAAGTCGCTTAGTATTGGGCAATGCATGCTTCTATTCTGTCCAAAAACTTCTAACATCGCGATTAATATCAGGAAAGCTGAAATTTAAAATATACAGAACGGTTATTCTGCGGTAATAATTTACGGTTGCGAAAGTTGTAGTACGACTGTTGCAAATGAACATAAATTAAATGTGTTTGAAAATAAGGTTTTGAGAAAGATATACGGGCCGAAACGGGACGAGATGACTGGAGAATGAAGAAGACTGCATAATGAAGAACTCCACGGACAGTACGATTCACCAGATGTTGTAAAAATAATGAAATCGCAACGACTAGGCCATGTATCTCGGATGGGGAAAAGCGAAGATTATAATCCTGTACTGGTTGGAAGGCCGAATGGAAGGAGACCATTGGAAAGACCGAGACTTCTTTGGGAGGACAATATTAGAAAAGATCTTTGAGAAGTAGGTTTTCGTGATGAAAACTGGCGCTTGATGTTGCCCAGGATAGAACACAATGGCGAGAATTTGTTACTGCGGCTATGAACTTGCAAGTTGCATAAGCCATCGAGTTAGTTAATTCGTTACACCAGAAATATTTTGGATTGTTTACAGTTTGTATTGTAATGTTCTTTATGTAATATACTTTCATCTCATCATAAATTAACAATACCGTCTAAATTGTTGTATGTAGTGATTGCAGGGAAAATGTTTCCATATTTGGTGCAATAAAGGTGCAATATAACCTGTAAAACACAGGACTCAACAGTTTAATTTTAAATTAATTTTGTACAATTAATCATCATCATTTACCACATATTAAATCATCATCTAAATAGTCATATTGAGGTAGCATAATAACCCTTAATTAGCAGCAAACTGAATATTCATGTTTAAATTTATATATGTTTTCAATAGTCTTTAGGTGATTAGATACACTGTAAAAATTGGAAACACGAAATGGATGAAAGTTACTCCACTTTATGGAGAAATTAAAGTCGAAAATTAGTGTTTTGTTGTATTTACTATTAAACGTGGATATAGTGTAAGCCTTTTAGTGGAAAGATTGGTAAAATTAACTCCATTTTAAAGTTAAACACTTTCTTTGTAATAGCTTAACGTTAACTGAAATTGGGTTGAAACTGGCCAAAGTGATTTGCCCGTGAACGTTCAACTTATTTTAAGCTTAACATTCGGTCATTTTCTAATCAAAGTGTGAGCTAAACTGGCAATTTTGAGGTTAAGTACTTTTGTGGATGAAGTTTAAGCCTTGGTTGGATATTCTATAATCCAGTAACAGGAGTAACGTTACTTGCTTGTCACTGAACATCCCGCCATTTTGAGTGTTTACATTGCTTTTACACTGTGAACAGCAAACAGTTTACTGGCGGGCCGAGAAATTAAGTTGGGTATAAATCTTTACACTGTAGCAAAAGCACCTCTCCTTTTTTTCACGAGACACTCCTCGTAGTAAAATCAAAAACGTGTTAATAATTAACTTCCTTCAGAGTACAACCATAGCTCGTTCGGAAAGCGAGAGTTACCAACTCTCTTCGTAGCGAAGTGGTTAGAGCGTCTGATCAGTGTGCTTGTGGCCCCTTGATCGAAACCCAACCACTTCAACTATTTTTTTTTTAATTTTAAATTTTAGAGGAATATTTCCTTTTATTCTTTTCTACTTTAAAAAAATGTTCGGATTGAATGAAATGCGTTGGAACACTCATATATATGTAATGTATACACGCAGTTTGAAATTTTACGGAAAGTAAAACGTTCAACCGAAAACTGGCTGAATGTAGGCTAATCCAAAAAGTGGAGGCAGCTCAGCTGCCTCCATTTTTTGGATGAACGTTCTGTCTCCTATTTTTACAGTGTAGTTTATTGTATAATCTGGTACACTAAGACTAAACACTCGATCAACTAGTCGAGTAAATTTCTCTCTCTATGAATATATTTATATTTTGTCGTGTATGATAGCTGTGTATGCTTGTTGTATAATTAAATAAGTGGCTGCTGTCCTTTCCAAATAGTAATCTTGGAATATTATATAGGTATGGGGCTGACATCTCTTTATACGATGACCTAGGGTTTATGTTAAAATAGCTCTAACTACTTTATTTTTTTGTTTACGAAAAGTATTTACGTTTACGTGTGTTGCATTCCAGAGTGTTGTTCGAAAGCTAATAAAGGCATAGAATATCGCACAATGTTCTAAGAGCTTGTGTCTCGAAAGACCTTGTAATCCATAGAATTTATTGGTATCCAAAGATGAAATGGAGGAAACTTCCGATTTTTTCTGTACATCAAGCCTCTGTAGGTACAGATACATTGGGACAGATACGTTGGTAGAGCATTGGGATGGTAACCCAAAGGTCCCGGGTTCGATCCCCGGTCCAGTCACATACTTTAATATAAATTGTATCTGTACCTACAGAGGCTTGATGTACAGAAAAAAACGGAAGTTGCCTCCATTTCATCTTTGGAAATTATTTCTTCCGTGTGAGATGATCACCATAATGAGACACAGGAAAGTTCAAGCACAACTAGGACTTGTGGTACTCTCCAGATGGTTTCGAGAGAGAACATCGTTATCAAGAGTGGAAGGTGTGTGACTGGAAAGTGGGTCGACTGGGGGGACCCAGTTGGTAGCGCATTGGGACGGTAACCCAAAAGTCCCGGATTCGATCCCCGGTCCAGTCACATTCTTTTAACTCTTTAATAAGAATTTATTGGATCGGGGAAATGTAAGCAGTCGGGGAGAGAGATGAAAATTAGTGATTTTTAATTTATCTTCATTTATATTCCGATTGGTTATTGAATTCCATGCTCCTAACCTGCTTCATGAAATGTATAGACATTATCAGCGTAATATAATATATTTTCTGAACAAATAAATCGAGACAAAATTGATGTACAAAAGGATGAATACCGGTCCCAGAATAGAACCCTGTGGAACACCTTTGCTAATTTCAGTAATTGAACGGTGGAGACTGGTATTACTTGCTTCCTATTACTCAAGTAGACTAAAAAACAATTATATGATACAGCTTTGACGCCATACTGATGTAGGTTTCTTAATAAAGTCAAATGATGCATGTTGTCAAATGTCTTAGATAAATCTAAAAATTCACTTAATGACAACAAATCTAAATGTAGATTCTACTCCAAAAAAAGAAATAAAATATTAAGTATAGGTTCTGGAGTGAACGACAATCATTCAAAATTAGAAGTGTCTTTGCCTGTGACCTTTTCTTTTGAAACCAAAGACGATGATTAAGAAAAAAATATAGTCTGATTGAGTAAAATGAAGCTTCCAGCAGTATTTAAAAATTCACTGTCAAACCTTTCGAAGCATAACGAATTATTGACTACTGGATGATGTAAAACTCCACAACACATATGAATACACTACATAATCAAATGATATAAATGTGAAATCAATTCGAGCGTGTCATTCGCTGTTTTGTAATCCTCTCTTGAGCGAGAAGACTCGCTCTGTGGTTGTGAAGTTTATCAAAGGGGTTAAAGCACTTCAAAGCAACTCCGCGAAACGACCTGGCCGTGAAGAGAGAGAGAGGTAGGGGTGGGAGATACCCTATCCTGTTTCGTCCTTTTTTATAATGTAACATAGACGCTGCTGTTTCCAGTAGAACAGGAGATAGTGCTTATGGTAGAAGCACACATACAAACATACACAGCATGACGTCATTGCCAGTTGATCGTCTTGTCTCTACTTTATGGGCCATAACAACTCCACAAAGCCTGTTGATTCAACTACAGTGCTGGCTGCCTACGTGCTACATCGATCCATTCGGTTCGTGGCTGAAACACGTGGAAAAACTGATGGATATTCATTTTACCTGGAGTAATGGGAGGAGGTAATCTTTTTTTCATGTTTTTCTGCCCCCCTCACTGAGGGTTTCTAACTCACAATAGTGGTGTATCCCTCTTTTACGCAATGTACGTGCACGGACATTGACTGCATTTAAAAGCACTTTAACAACATGCGGTATAAACCACTGGTTGACCAGTTTCGTCGTTGTCTCGTCCGTAATGGTTTTGAGATTCGATTCCCAGTGGAGTACTTTGTGGACGATTGTTCTCTTTTCATTCGCGTCCTGTTTTGGACTTCTGCAAAGGATATTCTCAGGACAAGAAAGTGCAAAGGTATAGAAAACGTGTGGGAAGCTTAGAGTTTTGCTTGCTATATTCCACGATCCATCTAAAGCTTACAGCCTCAACCTCTCAGACACAGCATTTCTCAACTGCTTTTTCATCAATCTAGAAACAACGTATGTCGTCTTCACGAATATATATATTTTATTCACGACTTTATTTCTTTCTCAAACCTTCTGACGTTATTACACTGTAGAGCTTGCTGATCAGCTTGGTCGCCCCAGCTTCCTTGACGTGCAAGCTCGACAATGTAATAGCGCCTTACACTGACGAGCTTGCTCGTCGAGGAAGCTAATCAACAAACTCGATAGTGTAATAAAGCCTTTACTTGTATATAGGTTAGCACCAAATGATATGAGCAAACTTCAGCAGGTGGCTATTCACATCAAAAATAAGACAAAAGTCCCTTTGAAAAAATTTCGAAATAGGAGCCCTGTCGGCTTAGCAAACCGCAATCAAAATTGCACCCGCTAAATCTATTTACGAAATACATATGACTGAAAGAGTGTCGCATAGATAAGTTTCGCAATGTAAGAGTTCTATTGTCTAAGATTAATTGGTCTAGTATAGAAATACCTTGTAAGCTGCTTTCGTCAATCATAAATATTGCTTAAATAAATGTATTGGGTACAATACCGATTTAATTATTTCTACAGTAACAATTACTCTTGATATTGGGAATGGAATGTGTTTCGAATCCAGAAAAAAAATTTCGAATTAAATGATCAAAGTTTGGACTGCAACTTAAGACGCGTTTATTTTAGTATTTATTAAAGCTGAAAAACATATCTCAGTCCATACACTGTAGGAAATTGTACTTCTTGTAGAGCTATTTGTTCAAAGCCAGCCTACTCTGTAAACATCCCTCGATATTGTATGGTACCTTTTATTCATGAGCAGGGCTAGGATCTTTAGATGCCTGTAACAATAATGCATTTCTAATAGTGACACTTACTCAAAGTAAGTTGACTCTACTGGATACATCTCTAAAACAACAATTGGTTGTAACGAATTAACGAAGAAACACCAGAGAGACTGCATACAACATAGTTACAGCTTAAAGGATCAAAACAGCAAGACTCTTCAAACAAGCCCAACAGCCTCTATTACGAAATTTCTTTGAGCAGTGTTCTTCGAAGATTCAAGACTATCGTATGTTACAATAGTTACCCGATGGTGTAACACTGTTTTAATAAATGTCTATGCTCCGACCGAGGTGGCTAATGGTACATTTTACGAGGAGCTGGAAAGGTTGTTTGACCGATTACCGAAATATAACCGATAATTGTGTTGGGTGATTTCAACGCTAAGGTAAGGAGGGAGGAAAAATATAGACCTACTATAAGCAAATACAGCCTTCATGAAATCAACAACAACATGGAGAAAGACATAACTTTCGCAATCTTGAAAATCCTGCTAGTAAATCGCACATACTTTCAGCACAAAGACATACACAAATATACATGGGTATCTCCGGACGGCAAAACCCTCAACCAGATGGATCACGTATTAGTATAGAGTAAAAGACACACCAATATAATGGATGGTAGGTCTTACAGAGGACTGGAATGTGACACCGACCATCAGTCAGTGATTACAAAAGTGAGGGAAAAGTTATGCATTGCGAACAGAGAAAGCAAGGGACAAAAACAACTTAAATTCGAAGTTAAAAGATTAGATAATCCAAACACAAAACCAGATTACTAACTAGAACTCTCAAATAGGTTCGAAATCTTTGTTCGACTCGAGTAGTAATGAAGATGAAATTAATAATTAAATTGATATAAGTAAGATGCTGGGAGATAACTCGTGATACAGTGAAGGGCGTAGCAAAGGAATGTGTAGGTGAGAAGAAACAGCAGAAAAACAAACCTTGGTTTCATGAATAATGCCTTAAACTTCATGAGGAACGAGTAACAAGCAAGTTAGTGATGGCTAATCAATAAAAGCGAAGCAAATACCAACCACTACAGTAACGCGAAACGCAACGCCACACGCGGGTTCAGAATCAAAAAGCGAGAACATATGACGCAGAAGATTAAGGAGATAGAGGAAATCGGAAAGACAAATAACATACAAGATGTATAGAAATGGGTAAACTCATTAAGAAAAGTTACCCGCGGAAGTTAGGGATGATTAGAAATGAACTTGGAAATCTTTAGGCGGATCCGACTAAAATTATCTATGTGTGGAAATGTTGTTTCGACAAATTTCTTAATGTACACAACGGAGAACAAACAGAGGAATTTGACATCTATAGCGCAGAACCGTCGATACCCGAAATGTTGATAAAGAAATTTAAAAAATTCAAATCACCACGAATAGACAATATTCCAGACGAATTAATTAAAGCGGGAGGAATGGCACTAATCAAGGAACTGCATAAATTGATAAACACTGTATGGTGAAAGGAGGAACTTCCAAAGGAATGGAAAAACCTCAATAATAGTTCCGGTTTATAAAAAAAGGCGATAAATCGGACTGTAATAATTAACACGGAATCTCGTTACTCCCAACATGTTACAAAGAATTGAGTAATGTACTGCTAACTCGCCTAAGTGTATACGTAGATGAAATAATTGGAGATCACCAATGTGGATTTAGAAGAAAAAGATCCACTTCGGACCAGATTTTCGACTTCAAACAAATTTTGGAGAATAAATGGGAATACAATGGAACTGTTCATCAGCTATTTATTGATTGTAAGAGGGCTTATGATTCTATTAAAAGGGAAAACTATACAGTATACTGGTACAATTTGGAATTCCGAAAAACCACTTGTTCAACTAGTGAGGATGTGTCTCAGCGACCCCATAATCAGAGTTCGGGTAGGTAATAATTATGTCAGAGAGATCCAAGATTCGCAACGGATTGAAAGAAAGTGATTGATGCCTTGTCACCACTGCTGTTTAACGTTGCTTTGGAATATGCGATTTTAAGAACAAAAGAGAACAAAGAGGCATTAAAATTGAAATGCTTGAATCAACTGTTTGTGTACACGGATGATGTATATTTAATAGGGGAAGATATAGAGGCGCTACAAAGTAACACCGATGTCTTAGTAGAAGCGTGCGATGAGATAGGTCTACACGTAAACGTAGAGAAAACAAAATACATGATAACAAGTCGAAACACAGGGAATAACAGAAATAAGTACATAAGAATTAAGAATACGAACATAGAGAAAGTAAACAAATTTAAGTACTTGGGAGCATAATGCAACAATCAAAAACGAGGTAATGGAAGAAATTCAAATTCGTTTAGTGTCGGGAAATGCATATTTCTATTCAGTCCAGAAACTCCTAACCTCGCGATGAATATCAAGGAAGTTGAAATTAAAAATATGTAGAACGGTTATTCTAACGATAATACTTTACGGTTGCGAAAGTTGGAGTACGACTCTAACAGATGAACATAATTTACGAGTGTTTGAAAATAAGCTTTTGAGAAAGATATATGGTCCGAAATGGGACGAGATGACTGGAGAATGGAGGAGACTGCATAATGAAGAACTTCACGAACTGTACGACTCACCCGATGTTGTAAGAATAATGAAATCACAACGACTAAGATGGGCGTGACATGTAGCTAGAATGGGAGAAAAACGAAGATTATATTCCATCTTGGTTGAAAAGCCGTAGGGAAAGACACCGTTGGAAAGACCAAGACGACATTGGGAGGACAATATTAGAAGGGATCTTCGAGAAGTAGGTGTTTGCGATGAAAACTGGCTTGATCTTGCCCAGGATAGATTTGATGGTGAACGTTCATTACTACGGTGATGAACTTGCGAGTTCCGTAAGCCATAGAGAATGTAAGTAAGTAAGACACAGAAGAAATTTTGGGTTGGTAAGACCCTTAGACCACTAGGGCGGTTCGAAAAAAAAACATTTATGATGATAGCACTGATCTCAGACCATATAAGTGGCCGAAATATGCGGAATAATAATCTACGCTTCAATATCTTTCAAACGGTGTATCACACGTCAAAATCGGTGAAGGAGTTCAAAAGTTATGATTTTTTTAGCCGAATTACAGAATTTTGACAAATGATCGAAAAGTGTATCTGCCATTCTGTCTGTCTTTTTGCTTGATACCCAAATGGTTGGTACCAGGGAGTGGGGGTCAATTGTGGGTCCCATTGGGGTAACAAATTTTTATTTTTTAATAGGAGTTACCGCGTTCGAGATACGGAGCCTACTATGGTCCAAAATCGACCTTTTGTATAAAGACTATGAACTTTTTTTAATAGGCAGCCTTGCAAAATAAGTGATATCAGTACAAAAACTCTTCGGAGTAAAGGGAAGAATGATGCAAGAATTCTACTCACAAAAGAAGTGATATCCATTTTGCAAGTGACTTACTTTGTGTCACCATGGCGGAAGAGAGGATACTTATTCTCTTAATTTTATTACAAACGAAACACTTCCGCCATTGCGACACAAAGAAAAATAAATCGCAAAATGGATATCACTTCTATTGTGAGTAGAATTCTTGCGTCACTCTTCCCTGTACCCAAAGGGTTTTTTATATTGATCTTTTAAACAGCGTGAATTCTACTCTATAAAGATGGCTTAAAATCTGAAGGTCTTGGGAACAATATCAGCAGAAGCCCATTCTGACAGGTTTTTTCCAGTTTTTTCCCCTCAATCACAACAAGCAAATGCGGTGATAGTACCTACGAACTTGGCCGTTGCCGACTACCTTCCAACATCTTTTTCACCACTTTAAATCAGCCTAAGTATGAAGTACATGTAAATTTAATAAATTCAGCGTCTTATCTCCAGAGAGAAATAAACTTACTTTTAAAACTTACTTAGAGATGGCTAATATTGTAAAGTCCAACAGCTTATTCTCCCCTTTCTCTGGTGAGTGATACTGATACGAGGGACACTCCAAAATTTTATAATACAGGAGAACTATAGGTCTTTTGAGCAAAACGTTTTTTTTACATATGTTCTAAGTAATTCCATACAGTACCAATGCACTTCTGTAATCTCTCCTGCCAGATGTCAAAAGCCCGGTGCCACTCTTGTCTTGGAATGCTGTTCAAAATATTCATGATTGATGCTTCAATTTTGTCTTCTGGGTGAAAACGTCGTCCCCGTAAATGCGTTCTAAGTTTAAAGAACAGATAGCCAAATCAGTGTAATAGGAGGATGCTGAAGTATTTTGGAAGGATTTGTCTAAATCCACTGTTTGCTTTGCAGTGTGCGGGGAGGCATTATCGTGGTGAAAGAGTAAACCTGGAATTTTGAGAAATGCAAGAACTTGGGGTAAACACACTGTTGTGTACCAGTTTGCTGTAACAGTCTTCCGTTCTTGTAGCCTAATAGCTTCGACTAAACCAGTGGTACGGAGAAGACAGCGTACATGACTTTTTTCATTCCTCGATGGGTCTTTTTCATAATTGTTGGTGTCGGGTCATCTTCATAGATCCATACAAGGCTTTCCTGGCGAGTGGGGCAGTCATAAAATGGTATGTAGGTTTCATCACTTGTAACAATTTTAGAAATAATCTCGTGTCCACCTCGGTTTAACATATCTAAGGTTTCACGAGCAATTCTCACCCTTTCTGTTTTTTGGAAGTCCGACAACTGATGGGGTACCCACCGAGAAACTACCTTTCTCAGTTGCAGATATTTGTGAAAATTGTGTGAACTTACGAGGATCCAATGCCTAGAGCCTCCTCCATCATTGCATAGGTGCATCTTGGATCTTTTGGGACCATGTCTTGCACAGCAGCCACTAAATCCGGCGTTGTTGAACACGGAGGTCTTCTTTCACGGGCTTCAGCTTACAAAGACGTCCGACCTCTTTGAAAGTCCTAGTTAAAATCTAAACACTGTTGCTGGAGCGGCGTCCCCAAACGCTAACCTGAGACAGGCTTTCTCTCTTTGGCCAACGTGAAAATCATAGTAAATCATGACTCGAAATGCTTCACGTGACAGCTCCAATACAACTAAAATTGTTCATATTTTCGATCACAAATGTCACACCACACAAAAGCAGGGAGCGATCGATTAATTTCCTCCTGTCTTCAATCTTCTTCTTGTCTCACCTGTAACAAGCAAAATAGGCATAGCACTTTATCTCTTTATAGTTTCTGCGTATTGCAAAATATATGGAGTGGCTCTCGTATTACATAACCTATTGAATACAATTATCTCTGGACCTATAATTTGTACTAATAACGTACTCAGCAATTTTCAAATAAATATACCAGGACTCTTTTTGTCTCCTCTTTCGCTATTATTTCCCTTTCTTTTTTTTCCTATAAGGATTGTTCCTTAAAAACCTAACGCTGCTTGCATGATTTGATTTTACGTCCGAAAAACCACAACGGGAGCGAATCCTGTTTTCCTATTGGTTGTTAACAGTAGACGGTGACATGTTCCGAGTAGTCTGTGAACCGGAACTGTTTTGGATTAAAATCACAGTCACTGCTTCGCCGATAACGCGAGTTTCTTGTTCGTGAAAAAAAGTTGTTTTTCAGGAATCCCAAATCAACTAAATTACTTAACATACCGAATTTAACACGGGTTTATTAACATTTATATCGTCAGATGAAATAAAACAATATTTTACAGTACATCCATGACAATCTGGTATAATTGAGGGTTTATTTATATACAGAGCAAAGTTCCGTGTAGAGAGTGCAATTAGGGGTCAGGCATTATGTTGTGTTATAATGATAAAAATCATAACATTTGTTCTTTTCCCCACAACTTAAGTGCTACGACCACAAACGCATTTTACAGATATTTCTCCACTATTTCCCCTCAAGCACTTCGATATATAACATTACTGTAAAAATCATTACACTTCAGTTTTCACTATTTTTGTCTTGGGATTCTAGGAAACTGTTTCTTTTAGGCCCTACATCTCAAAGGCAGGTCCCACGATTATTGTTTACGATAAATACAGTAAGGCCGAGTGAGCGAGGATGAGTTACTGGTCAGGTCAAACTGTTCTTTTTAAATACTAACCATTCTAACTTATACACACAATTGTAGAGGAATTAACATCAACAAGTCTATGTAACGAATCTGTAACATAGGTATGGAGATAACCACAGAAGAATTGAACATCCATCAGACAGCAAAAGTAGTAGCGAATTAGTATAACAGAATTTCAGCCCTCTGCGGATCTAGTACTCAAAGAGAAATATAATTTTAAAAAAAGAAAAACATTAGGTTATGGCCTGCAGCTTCCGCCAGACATTCAACCACTTAAACCTTTGCAAATAATTATCACAGAAACTTCTATGAACACCTAGCGAAAACTAACAATCCGAAACGTGCTGCGAAAAGCTATCTCCTTATCATTTCGTTAAATACGTACTCAAATTGATCAACTCATAATAAACATGCAGAGGGATATTTATGACGGCACTTCGTATTATCAATGACACGTATTTTGTTGTTAGACTACAAACAACACGGACAGTATCTCGAGCGGGCGAAGAGGGGTTAGTTTAAAGTCAGGATCGATGTTTTGTTTTTCATTATACACTATGTATTTTGTGTTTAAAACACTCTAAATGTGTTTGCACCAACGCGCAAAGAGCTAAATAGTCTCTAGTCCCTCTCACTCTTTCACTTTTATTTCACAATTACAGGATTCTCTCTTTTTTTTGGTATATAGTCAGGTTGGAAATGTTACAATTATCCTGTAAAACTTATATTTTGTGGGCTATAATGTATAATGAACCCATTTATTTCTAAAATATAAAAACCCTACAATAAAACTTGTATTTTACTTTCCTTCCCACTGCCTTATTTTTCCAGTGTCCATAATTTTTCAGAACACGAAGTGACGCCAATTGTATTCATCTGGATGCTGCAATGTTTGTAACTGTTGATAACGTTAAAGTCTTAATTAGGCCAGTCAGTGATTGTGCCATATCTACGCTCCATATCAGTTCTTTAAACATACATGCACATATACACTTCTGTAATCATTTAGCAAAAGCCAATAAATCAAACGTTGCTACGAGAAGCCATGTGTCATTTGTATTTCTTTAGAAGCACACTCGAATTGATGAACAGTAGCGTTATGAATGACACATAGGCTACTACAAAAGTCACGAACTCAATTTCGAGCAAGCAACAGCGACAGGCAGCTGAGTTAAAGTCAGATTTTTTTTAATATTATACAGGACGCACATTACGTTTAAAACTTACTTCATGGCGTGACCGTAACGCGTAAGCAACGTAATAGTCCACTCCCAATTGTGGTATCATCACTCTAAATCATTGAGTACACAACCCTTTTAAATTTTTACAGTTAAAAATCGATAGAAACCCTGTAAATTCTACTTACATCCCCTAACTTTGACTGACCCCGACTCTACCGCAAACTGCCGCCAGAACCCCTGTATTTATCTTAACTTTGTTAAGTCCAAGATTGTAGAAGTCTTTGTATCAATATATACTATTACAGGCTATTGCATAGTACAGTACTTCCTAATAATCTTTTGATACTCATATTGAAATAACATGCTTTCAATTATTTGTAAGCCCTCGCTCCAATTAGTAATGCTGTTACTGCCCATTAATTTTATCTTACCCAATTGATAAATTACATAATTCAAGATCAGAAATTGCTTCAGCCAGAGTTTTCAATTTTCTTTTGTACGTATTTTTAATTGTAGATCTTTCTTGTTTTCTGATGTATATATACATTTGAAGTGCTGTGGAATTTTCTCCATCGTACTGTATTTTCTGTTTGTCTCTTGCCACATATGTTTATTTCCTCTTTCTCATCTGCATCTTTTATCAAACTTGTAGTGCGTTCATAGTCTTTTGAATAATCCCTGGAACCGGAACGTGGAACAGGGAAGGAACGACTCTTAACAGTCAAAGTAAAACAGTGACGCCAGGCAAAAAAATCAGCCAATGAAAATTTAGAAAGAGATTATGTTGTGTTTTTCTGGGCGTAAGATCAAATCATGCACCCTTGCTCATGAGTAACAACGTTGAAGTCACTGTACTTGACGATTTCGCCACCAGATGTCTATACTTCAAATAGGCTGTAAGAGAGGGGGTTACTGTGTCACATGAGAAGGACATACCGTTCATTAATGCAAAGGTATGTGTAAAATTAAGATGAAATTTTGGTCTGAACTAAAATCAGAGTTTCTTAATAACTTGAGAGAAACATAGCACTTTGATAATCTTGAAAGAAGAAAAACAGTTCACTAGAATCATTGCTAAAGGAAGTATTCGATACCACTGAAATTTCCCGCAGAGGATGAACACACATCGGGGTCAGTTCCGACTTCGAATGGGGGTGCATGATGGGGGAAGATTGACTTGCCTGTGAAGCAAATGCTCGGGGTAAGACAGTCCATTCCATACTTGTATCATGGAAACTCATTATAAATCAATATGAGAAGTTACTGTAGCCGTTAAATTTCAAAGAATTTGAAAATTAGTAAGTTTTGAACCTCACAGAAGCTGACATGAAAGGAATATATATTATCTGATGCAAGGAAAGGGAAGAAGAAGTCCGGACAACAATCAAAGATTTGAATTTGGAAAGAGGTTGTTCACAAAAGGATTTTTAGAAAAGAATAAAAAAATATTTCTAAGACATATTCTTAAACAATTCCTACTAAACAGTAAAAAATAATGTTGTTTATGCATGACTAAAACGAAAAGCATGGGGTCTCATATACAGTAACTTTATAAATTCTTCAATTGGCGCTCCCCAAGCTTTTCTCTTTAGTCATGCATAATCAAAATTATTTTTAACTTTTATTACGCATTGCTTAAGAAAAGTATGAGTATAAAAAAGTTTTTTATTATTATTTTCGAGTCATTTCGTGGTTTGGATACTTGTCTCAAGCTAATGTTTTGTGATCCAAATCATAAAGTGTTCTACAAGTATTCAAACCCCACATCGTTACAGGCTAGTATGCATTTTAGGATAATGAAGTCCATATTAAAAAAAATATTGAAATATACGTTTAAAATATATACATATATGAAAGTAACAATGAAATATTGTATTGTCACCCGACTTACGTTCTGTGTAAAAATGTTATATTGTATGACATCAGAAAATGAGTTAAATTAGCGTTACATGATTTGGGGACACCACGAAGCCCTGTGAACTAAAGAAAATTCTCTAAAAAAAAAAACAAAGTTACAGATTTTTATTGTAAGTGTGATGATATTATAAACAGATAGACGAAAATATTAGTTTCAGTGTGAGAGTTGTCATCTGTGGATTCATGAGAACTGTTTCGGATATATGGTGATGCGTATTGAATGTAGTGTTTGTATTAGAAATCAATAGATTTCACAAATGATTGTATATATTGTAGGTTTCATCCGCTGGTTCCAAATAAGGTCATCTCCTGATTATGTTATCTCACTGTATTATTTCTGTAGCGATGTTTAGTTAATACTTTATTAAAATAAATAGGGTATGCCAGTTTGATGTATTATAGGTTTCGTCCGCTCTTTTAAACGCAGATAAGCCTAGGTAATTTTTGATCATGTTTCTGTAGCAATCTTTAGTTAATGCTTTAATATTTAGAAATTACACTAAAGGAACCATTTTTGCACAGGGCTTTGCAAAGGAGGTCTACTTGGCACACATTACAATTCGGTTTAATTCTGTCATGAATATACGTGATAACCGAAACGTTACTGTTGCGCTGGAAAGGTGAGATATCAACGTAATAAACATTATCTTTGATGTCCAGCTGTAGCTGTTTGTTTAGTAAAGGACCTACTCTTTAAATGAGTCAAAAGTTGATCATATCGAGCTAAATCTGAAATCGGGTTTCTTTTGGTATCCTGGCCTGACCCGGACATAGGTGACGAAGTCCGAGACTTGATCAGATTGATTCGGTCTTGACCAAACTAAGAACTCTAACTCTGGAACCGTGCGACTCGACGATTGAATCTTGTTCCAATTTATCTGGTGATGTCTTGACGATTTTACACTGTCATGAGAATATTACAAACAGAAGCTACGGTGTTGAAAATTTCGAAAAAAATTTATATTTGTATTCTAGTTAATACTTAAAATACTAAATTTTTTGAGAATAACTTTTCACAGGAGTGGGAGTATTTGCACACCTTAGGGTAGTTTCGTTATTTCTCTGAATATGAGACTATTTCTATGTTATTACTATTGTTAGAGACTTTTCGGCTCTGGGGGCGGGGATGACACTACTGGTCCTCGTCACCCTGAAGAAACGCAATAGTGTATTATAAGAAAAGAATTAAAAGCTCTGGTTTTCGTGTTTCATGAATATTTCTACAAATTATTCAGAAGTGTATGTCATGAATTTTTTTCCACACTTCACTTTGAAATGTTTGAAATAGATCGTCGGTCAGATCTTCCCGAAGCATAGACTCGATGTTGTGACCGTAAACTCAACCCGAATGACCCGTGACCCATTTCAGTTCTATTTCGGTCTGATTAACGTCCACTACGTAGTGTCTCCGTTTGTCCAATTTTGTGCATGTGGCATCTTAATTTTTTTTAAATTTATTTCTTTTTTACATTTCCTGCGTTTCCAAGTATGAAAGAGAATCAGACAAGACGTAAAGATTGGTGTTTTTAAATTTCAGTTTGCACTTTTCGAAACAATGTGTTCCAAAATTTATTTCCACGAAAACCTGCTATAACTTCTAAATTTTTAATAGTGAAAATGCATCCTATCCATAAAAGGAACTGCAGAAAACATAAACTATAATGCCACTGAATCATACCCCGACTGCAAAATCTTGGGAGATAGGAAGATTTTTCTCTTCACTGAAGATTTTGAGCTCAATCCCCCCTCCTCCACCCAACCTCCACACTAACAAATCGCTTGGGAGTGAAGGAAGTTAAGGCATGTGCGTGAACAAACGTCCATGTGACATTTTCGTGTAAGTGGAGTTCTTTACGAAACGTAAACCTTGTGTTGGATTTATGGAACAAAACTCTATGTTCCATCGTATCGTGTCATCCAGCGCTGTGCACAAGAATCAATTGTTTTGCAATGTTTCTTAAAACGCGCGAAATGTAACAGAGAAGTTTGTTCGCTCATAAACCTGAATTATATTAATTGCGGTGATTTTGTTATTCAAGGCTTGACTTTAGCACGCAATAACGTATCCTAAATTTAAATTACTATGTATTCATTGGAAAGATTCAGGATCGGTATTCCAAACCAACATATGGACTGTACGACAGTATTACCAATTAATATGTTCTGATATATCTTAACAGGGCTCTTCTCCACACATCATTACCTTGACTAGAATATCTGGTGTAGTAAAAAGTAATCCATTATTTTGCCAATAGATGGCTTCAGTGATCTGTATCTCGCGTTGTATAAGTCCGATCGGGTTCAACAAGATGGCGCTCAAACGATGAGATTGCGTACTACAAACACTGTTCAGATAGTTGTGATGAGTTGACTCAGTGTTGTGTGAGCGCGCGTCAAAATGGACACTAGCAAAGAGAAAATACGCTATATTTTACAGTTTTTCTTCGATAAAGGCGAAAACGTAAGCCAGGCGGCTGCAAATGTGAATAGTGTTTATGGTCCTGATACTATAACAGCCAATCACGCGCAATTTTGGTTTCGTCGATTCCGTGCCGGTAATTTTGACGTCAAAGATGTACCACGCACTGGAAGGCCAAGTGTCGAAAATGTCGATAAAATCATGGACATTGTCGCCTCCGACCGTCGTGTAAGCATTGTTTCGATTACAAGAGCTAAACATTGCACAAAAAAAGCCGTGTGGAACCATTTTCATAAGGCTGGATACAAAAAGTAGCTTGATGTATTTGTGCCACACGAGTTAACGCAAAAAAACATCATGGACCGAATTTCCATCTGCGAATCGCTGCTGAATCGCAACAAAAGCGACCCATTTCTGAAGCGGTTGGTGACTGGTGATGAAAAGTGGATCACTTACGACAACGTCACGCGAAAACGGTCGTGGTCGAAGAGCGTTGCAAACGGTGCCCAAGCCAGGATTGACGGCCAGGAAGGTTTTGCTGTGTGTTTGGTGGGATTGACAGGGAATTATCTACTATGAGCTGCTCCCCTACGGCCAAACCCTTAACTCGGAACTATACTGTCAACAATTGGACCGTCTGAAGGCAGCAATCGCCCAGAAGCGCCCAGCTTTGGCCAATAGGAGAGGCATTGTGTTCCACCAGGACAACGCCAGGCCACACACATAGATAGTGACTCGCCAGAAGTTAAGGGAGCTTGGTTGGGAGGTTCTTATGCGTCCACCTTATAGTCCGGAACGGGCACCGAGTGATTACCATCTGTTCCTGTCCATGGCGAACACGTTTGCTGGTGAAAAATTCGCTTCAAGAGAGGCTTGTGAACATCGACTGTCTCAATTTTTTGCCAATAGGGACAAGGGCTTCTATGAGAGAGGCATCATGATATTACCTTCCAAATGGCAACACGTTATCGAACAAAACGGCACATATGTGACCTAAATCGAATCGTTCTATGGTAAGTCAAGCCTTCAATGTCATGCAAAAAGAATGGATTACTTTTTACTACACCAGATATAATTACTAACCGATAATATTGTGTTGAAATATAAAAGTGCATCTTACCACGATCATTAATATTAATTTGAAAAATTATTATCAATATGATAAAGAAAATCATCCTTACCTTCTGATTATGACCAAAGAATTAAATCACGTCCGAGTAACTTAGTATTAATAGGTCACCCTAATCTCTAAGTGTTCATGATATCGTACCTAAAACTTATCAAAATAGGCAGCGTAAAGATCTTTCGACTAGAACCTCCCACGCACTGCAACTGGAATATTCGTTCTGTTCGAAAGAACCATAAAGAAGGTCATCCGACGGTAACTTGCCATTGCATTCCATCGAACGAAATAGCGAACAAACGACGAAACCTATAGTTCAAAGAGGACTCCGACTCACTCGTATGTAACGCGCATTGCTCACAAAACAAAAGAAAGCATTATTACTTACGTAGCGGAGGCCACACCTTGATTATAACATCTTTTTATATTTGATCATTATAATAAAAAAAGTCAAGCTATTCCTTGAGCGATACGCACGTACACGTGAACGGGGATGTGGAGGTAGCGCTCCATATTTTCTTGACCTACGGTACGAAGTGAGGTGGGGTGGTCAGTCAGTCCCATACTCGACCGCCTTTACCTTCCCAAGGCGCCAAGGAATACCGAGGACACTCTGGTACTCAAATTTGATAGCAGGATGAGTGCACTTCAGAGCGCCAGGCATGGGAGAAAAGTATCCAGTGTCCTGGCTGGGATTTGAACCCGGGCCACCCGATTCGTATTCAGACGCGCTACCGTCTGAGCCACGGCGACTCACAGATAATAGAAATATAATTAGTGAAAAGTTCCACTCTCATGAACATTACACCGTTGAGTTTATACAACTTTCGGTTACTAGGTATTAAAAAACCCTGCAGGTCGAAGTACAGAGAAATAACCCTTTCACCTTTTTTTTATTTTTATTTTTGCAGACTGATTACGTAGCTTGTATTTGATTTACTTCTCCTCCAAGCTTTTTTCCTTCGTAACTGAACGCTACAATCGATAAAAAAAAAGGCTACCTTCCTTTTCCCCCTACACTCTCTATGCATTACGTAAATAATGACGATCTTTCTTCTCGTATGCATTAAGCTCTAGAAAAAAAAATCCTGGTAGCTAAAACTCACAATTTAGTATGGAGATTCGAAACGCGAACAAAGCAACCCTCTTTTTATTTATGCATATTCTATTACACGGTAATGCAAAATGAAGCTCTGACGTTTGTTCTTTTTTTTTTTTCAGCAAACTCATGATGAAAACGTTGATATATTTATTGCTCCATAGAGGGCAGCAGTATAGCAGCAAAGAAAACTAACTGCGAAAGCTGATAGGGAAGTCTAAGGGTTTGTTGAATGGTAGAAAAATTGGCTTGAAAATAATTGAATAAAGAAATGAGCTGAGTTTTAAGTAAAGAGAAGTCTAGTCTTGAAAAACGTTAAATAAATAACAAAGAAATCAAAGTATAAAGATTGATTTTAAATTAAAATATTTTAATACTTTTAGTTTACTATGAATTCTTTAGCTGGGTGGTATGTGGTGTGTTCATGTTAGAATCAGTATTGTCAGCTTTTAGTATATTCTGAATATTTGGTGTATACCAACCTGTGGCCACATCTTGGCTACAGTAAGTTTTTTAGGGAAGTGTAGTCAGACTCATCAAGTGGATGGAGCTCGCTTTAAACTACTGACAGAAGGAAGACTGCATGAAGGTTGTACATGGGTTGCAAGTTGTAACCTTCACTTCTGCTCCCACGCGGCGTTTGCAACTGTGGAAGTTCCTGGAATTGTCATCTTTCAGGGACTGTGTCCTGCACGGTCAAAATGCTGAAAGGAAAGATGTACGCAAGTAATCTGCACACACTACAGAAGTTACAGTTTGCAATCAGGACTAACATCAAAGAAATTACCCTGAGGGAAGGTTGTTGAAACACATAGAAGCATGTGTAAACACATTTGGACTCCACAGGATTCGTTTCGCACATCTCCCGTATAGGAACCACTTCAACATGTTGTTTCTTTCATTACTGAGAAACCGTACAGACATACTCTATTATTAACATAACAATAGCGTAATATGTGCCAATTGAGGGCACACTGCCATACTAGGATTTCCAAACTGCAAGAAATCTTCAACAATCAACTTTTCTCCTTCAGATATTGACAATAGTTCTGTATTTGCATTCTGAAATTTAAAATCTCCTTAGCAATTTTCTGTAATTTTGAATGTTATATTTGTACAGTCGAAAATTAAAGTTTTCATCGCTTGTATGAATACTGCTGAGACATTGGATCTGTAGTGAAGCGATAGTTGGGTGTTTTATCTTTTAATTAAAAGAAATAGTGTGAACAGTGCGTGGGATGTATTTTGCTACAGGCGTGAGAAAGCGACATTTTGTTTTTTAGAAGAGCAGGCAATAGTCCAATTAATGAGAACATCAGTGTTAGTTTTCTTGTAAAAATAAGCGAATATATCCCAGTACATACTAAATTCAAATAACGGAATCGCACTCGATTTGAACTGAATATTTTTTTTTGAGAGCGGAAAAAGCGAAGTTTTAGAGTGAATTTTTAACGGAGAAAATATTAGAAATTTACGCTCGAAAACGATGGGATCAATGGCAGTTCTTTTTCGATGGGAACGTCGACATAATATTTTTTTGATGAATTTGCATTTATACTGATAAAATGTTTAACTTTTGAACTTGAAAACACGCAATAAAATGATTATGCAAAGGAAGTATTTATTCGTAAGCAGTAAGAAAGAAAAGTAATGTACTTATGAATAAAAAAAGGGTAAAATAAACTTAACCTTGGTAGCATTTGAACCCACAACCTTCCGATCAGCTATCTAACGCCTTTTCCCCTCAGCCAGTCAGCAAACTGAGAGAGTACGTTTTCGAACCTCAGTAGCACACGTACGTGTTTTTAACGTTGATTTTAGGTTCATTTCGTTGATTAAAACTGTTATCAATTGAAAAAATACGTTTATTTTAAAACCATATAACCACAAAGACGTCACTGCTTTGATAATACGTTAGTACAACGTATATTCAATATGTTATTTTAAACTATGGTATAATAGATTTTGTTTAATGTACTTCTTTGTAATGTTATGTCAAAATAATAATTAAAAGCTAATGGAATGACAAACTAATTTTTATGTTCTCATTTACACGTTGAAAACAGATTTAATTTTAAACTATATTCCAACGAAGAAAGAATTTCGTTGATAGGATGTTAATGGGATGAGCTTTCAACTTTGTTTTATACTATGTTACACATTTTCTTTCACACGTTCTAATTTAATAGCTTAAATATTATACTTAAAAGCAAATACAATTAAATTAACTATGTTTTTCATATTATTATTTGCATGTTGAAAAGAGATTGAATTTTAAACTATATTTTAACGAACATTTAATTTAATTAATAGGGTGTTAATGTGTAGTGTGTTAATTTTTAACTGTGACATAGATTTCGCTTTATATACGTTTTTTATAACGCGACATATTACATTTATCGAAAAATACGAATTCAATAGTACAGAGATGGTCCAAGTGTTAAAGAAGAGAAATGGACATAACAAAGAAAGAAGGAAAATGTTCTTTATTCTTATTCTTACATGATAGTGAAACGACACGTAGCAACTGCATTCTAGGCTGCCTGTTAATAGAGATACTTTAAAAGAATAGTGGACTCTCAAGGTGGATCCGTGGATAAGTGCGCACCGTGTCAAACTACCCACGAGGACTCCACAACGTTCCTGCTTCGAATCCCACAGCAGCCGCTGGGATTATTTACTGTTGGAAAATTATTACTGTATATCATTATGAAAGCAACGGACAAAATACAACTAAATATGTTTATACCAATAGACAGCAACTATGCTCTGTTTTGGCCAACTATACCCGTTTCTCTATCGTCCACTTTTTGATTTCAACTTGTTTCTTCTCAGCCATTATTCAACGTTGAAGAAACTGTTGAACAGTTGGACATTTCGGTACACTTACAAGGTTAAAATTACGTTTCGGTACTAGCATTTAATCCACATATTTTCAACGTATATGTGCTACTGGGGAAAGGGTTTCTTTTGTCTCGTCAAGTACTTAAGAACAATGTTAAAATATTTCTTGTACATATTTTACTGCCGAGGTCTTCTGGAATGTTTTTGTCACTCAGAAAAGTTTTCAGGCTTTCTATTGTCATTTTCAGGTAAACGCGGTAAATTTCACAGCATGACTTTGTTTTTCGATAACTTTACGAAAGGCGGAAATCAAACTTGACTACCACTCGTGATGCATTATGAACCTCTCTAGGAAGATGAAAAATCGCGCTTTCAAGGTTGAAGAGTAAATTACATCCAAAAGTATTGGAATCTCATCTATAAAATCACATTTTCTATCTAAAGGGAGACGGTTTCGTTGAAAAGCACTCTTTTTGATTGAAACTTTCGATCTTAAAGAGTGATCTTTTTTTTTCCTTTAAGAAGGTGAAATATTCCACTCTTCCGAATTTAGTTGTGTAGTACACGCGTTAATTAAACCTTAAAATAAACTATTGAATGTTCACCTTTTTTGACGCTTTGTTTACACGAACGTTGATTCAAGCAAATTTCTAGCTGAGAAGACGGATATATATAACCGTTTTGCACAACGAAAAATCAACTTCGTGCTACTGAGCAGACGGATTAATATAAATGTTCACATTTCGACATTTTCTTCACCATTTGGTTAAAAAAAAATGAAAAAGCGAGCTTTTACAAGTCGTTCTAACATTAAACCTACTTTATTGTACTAGGCTAGTTTGAAACACTTACGTCAGCAACTCAAGAATTGAGATAGTGAGAAATGACATTTACTTTTGCAGTTTCCATAATTTGAAATACAGAACTGCAACACCAAGCCGCCGTAGCTCAGTGGTAGATTGTTGGCGTAACATTCGAGAAGTCGCGAGTTCGATCTCAGCTACCGACCATGCTAACCGAGGGTATTTCAGGGTTTTCCTCAGTCAGACCAGGCAAATACCGGAATGGCGTCTTCAACATAAACCCTGAACGACACCTTTCCGAATCCTTTCCCCTTCCCTCTCCCAGTCTGAGCCTTAGATGCCTAAAAGCCAGAAATAAAATTTAATTTCAAACGAAACTGTAACTTCAATACAGTGTCCCATATTGGCTAGAAATATATTTAAATCCAATGCATCTAAAGTGGCTGACCTTTATAGCTAAGAAACAGCGTGCTCTCAAAAACGAAGTGAAACAATGTCCCGGGTTTTCGACTCACTCACGCTCTCTAATTCCTACTCTTTTTACTTTCTAATCATTGTGCACGGGCTCTAATAACTAGAATTGTAGCAACACAAAAAAATTCCTGATTATGTAACCAGTCTAGAACTACGCGTCATTAGAGTTTCCTTGCTCCTGTCTCGTAAGTTTCTAATCTCGGTAGAACGGCGGTGCACCTGCGTCTAGTGCCAAATCGGACATGAATAGAACGAAAGTATTTTTTTTTTCTTTTCCCATGGGAATCATTTTAGAAATGAACTGAACTCAAAACATCTGGATGTACTTTTTTAAAAGAATGGTAACCACTTCTAGTACATGGAGAGGTTTCGAGACACGTATAAGTTAGCAAAGGAAATATTTAAGGTAGGTATGGATGCTATATTCTTTAAATTTCTGTCCCTATTTTTATAGAGTAGTCTCGAAGAGTGAGAGAATTGTGAGAGGAAGAAGAGGACCTATAAATAAGAAATAACTACGTATATACATCTTTTTGTGTTCAGCTTTAACGTTCACTATTATGAAAAACAAGAACTGTAACCAGAATATTTTTTTTATAAAATGAATACTTGTTGTGTAACAAGAATACATTTTATTTTTTAAAAAAAGTTTATTTATTAATTTTTCTAAACTATGCATTTTTATTCTTAAAGATGATACTTATTGTATTTTAATTAGTTTCTATGGGGAAGCAGGTATGACCTAAACTAGTCACATGTTAGAGGGATAAAACTTTTCGGTGAACAATATCCGGTAGAGATGAATATAGAAGGTATTGACCATGATTTTAGTCTAGGTTCTCAATCGGCATTCGTCTGGCAAAAAGGAAAAAGTCACAGAGACGATGACCGGTAACACACTGTAAAAACAGTACCATTGACTTGCGGGAACAAAATTACAATTTAGTACCCACAATTTCTGAGAGGCAGAGGCGAACCCAGGGTTGGGATTAGAGGGGCTGTACTTTTCCTCCCAGACAAAACGATGGTAAAATATGAATCCCTGTGCCCGTCACTGATTGACTCTAAGAGTGGACAAGTTTAATTCTAAATATGAGGATTTATTTAAATTTTGTTTATGCTGTACAATATATTGTTTAAAAATAAATTACTGAAATTTTATTTTTAGAAAATTAGTTTTTATTCTAAGGAAGAAGATACTTTTAATTCGTCAAGACGATATTTCTTTTTAATTTTCAAAGAGAGATGCTGATTATTGTAACAAGGGGAAAATTTTACTCAAAAATTGAGGCGTATACGCGAACAAAAGTCTAAGTACTATCTTTTAACATGACACATAGACTTTCGTTCGCGCATGCGTCTCAATTAAAGTATATCATATTCTAATACGAGATAGTTTTATTCTAAAATACAGTTTTTATTGTAATCACTGTTGTTCTTACAAAAGAGTGAATCAAATTTATTCTTGAAAACTATTGTATTTATAGGCTGAAAAAGAAATTATTTTACCACTTCTACTTATATTTAGACATCTACAACATATAAATATAAAGCAAATTGAAAGCAAGAAAGAAACATGTGATCATTAAACAATAAACAAATCTTAGCTAGAAAAGAGCAGTATAAAATCATTTATATTTAGCAGTTCATGTGCTTTTATTTTCGGACATGGCTAGAAACAATATTTATAACATTGTAAAAGTGCTCCGGTAGTAGAAAAAATAGTTGCATAGCTGAACTGTATTTTTAAAATGTATTCCAAGTATAAGCATAGCATAACTTTTCTCCCATAAGGACACTCTTATGTTAAACTTCCATTATTCGCTTTTCTTTGCATGGCTGTGGAAATTATATAACATTGCTATATTTTACATTCCTGGAAACATTATGTATGGCTGAAAGAATGATATAGGTTTCTGAGTCAGAGGTTACATAATATCTTTAACGCTGCGGTTGTTGAGTACGCATGCGCTGACAGTTATGTAAACAAACGCTATAATACATACAAGACAAAACGCTTGTGGTTTATTGTTCTGAAGATATATGTGATGAAACTTATGATGTCTAATTCGTGGATGATATCTTAAAGTAGATTTCACCAGTTTTAAGTCGACCTTGGGGTAGAATTATTTTCCAAACATATTTTACTGTGCCATGATAGAAGATAGCTGGTGATGCATTAATTTGACACCTTTCATTGAGGAGTTATTAACTCGTTTTTGCATTCGTAGTAACAAAATTCTGTGGTGAGTAATTCAAAGGAAACGTATTAGAAAGTAAAAGAACATTTTTGTGTAGAATAGTTTTATCGTTAACCGAACTGATAACGTAAATTTGCCAAGGGCTCGCAGGGCCACCATGGCTGGACTTCAGGTCATCTTAGGCCACTTTCGTCCTTATGTAATTTATGTTAATTAAATTGTTTGAATATTATTATTTAATTTTCTTTGATAAGTATCGGATATCTAGTAGTTTATATAATAATTTCTTTCTGAGATATAATTTCTACTTTAAGATATGAGGTCTTATAAAGAATTTGATTATTTATTATTATTGGTTTCAATCTGAAATTATTAAGTGCACACGAAGTGTACTATCATGGCCAAAATTATGTTCACATCACTTTGTTATACACGATTTTTCTCTAACCCTACAAGATAGGCCACCCAACTAACGTTGAGTCGGCGGTGTGTGATTCTGAGAGAGTGTGAGTGAGCGAGCAAGGGTTGGAATTTTCTTTTCTTTAACAGAAAACATTATCACATGTCCTGGGTTCTGAAAAATATATTTATGATTTCTTGTAGTATGTAGCAAATAATGAAAAACTTAAGAGAGTCCCATTTCAAACAATAAAATAGGAAACCTAACAAAATTTTTATTTTAGGTGGGCTACTAGTTGAAGGGTACTGAAAAGTTTAATTCAAATTCTCCAATAGAAAAGATCCTTACCAAATATGGAGAAACGAAAATGAATTTTAAAATCCATAGTTTCTTTCTTTTGTCTTTCTTAATGAATTCCATAGAACACTAACGTTATGCATGAAAGACAAGAGAAAAGGTCTGTTTCTATCAGTTCTTAAAAATAGGGCACGATGCACGATATTTATGCTTGATAATTTCTGATATTATATTGTTATTTACGTTATTTTGTATGGGCGTGCGTATGATATTGTGTGTCCGTGCATGTGATAAACATCGAAACGAGTATGCTTTCTTCCGAGCACCGTACCTTATTTGGTAGAACTTTGGTTTCGTTTTCGGGAGGACCTCGGTTCGGTACCAGCGGTTGACTGTCCTGACTTAGGTTTTCCCAGTGTTTTTCTCAGTCACGCCAGGCATATACCGGGATGGTACACTTTGCATCAAAAATATTGCGACAGCGAACGCCGTCCAGCTAGGAAACCCAAATGGCACCTTCTTATCCCATAATCGTTTCTAGTAAACAGACCCCCTCTTTCTCCTTCCTTCGTCTCGCCCATACTAAAATCAGCGAACATCATGAACACGGTTTTCTTTTTAATAGACATGTATTAGTATCGATAAAATGAAAGCGAGACGAATCAATGTGCATAAGTTGATCAATGGAGAAATTTAAACATACAATCAAACATTGAAACCGATGGATGTCTGTAAGACAGAGGCAGAGAAATGAGAGAGAGTGAGAAAGAGAGAAGGAGAAATAGAAGAAGAAGAAGTACAGATAAAAAATATGAAATTTAAACGTAGTAAAAAATATTAAGTTCAGTTCCCACAGTATAAAGTTCAGTTCCCACAAATCAAATCTAACAGCAAGAGAGAAGTGATTTTATATTTTTGCAGGGTTATTCGAATATATAAAGGGTGCTTCAAAAATTCATTAAATCACTTTCAAAATGGAGACCAAATTTGGTGGTCAGAATAAATACTTATGATTTCCAGTGAAACTCCAGAGTTTTGATACACATCTAGGATAATGTCAAATGTGTAACACACATTGTTTGTTTGCGCGGGGTTAGTCTGCAAATTCGGTGGGGTTTATTAAACATACTGGTTCGGAATACTTTGTAATCACGGATGCTGCCAGGATTTTCAGATTGGGGCGTAAAGTCAAAATTGGGAGGGTGGGCGTAGAGTTTTGCACAGTTTCTACCTACGTTTGTCCGCAATATGTTAAAGTTGGGGGTACATCTCCAGGATTTGGGCTGACATCCCCTACAGGGACCGGGGTCTAGCGGAATCACTGATTGTAAAAAAACAGTAGATACTGTAGGCCATGCTGACCCATTGATTAGATTTATACTTGATAACCCGTAGGATGAAGGAGAGATTTTAATTATTTCATTCCGTTTGAACAATGTTTCTTTAAGGGGTGACCAGGACCGGAGATGTGACCCCGAGAACAAGAAAAATACAACGCCGAAATTCCCAGTTAAATAGGGTTTCCAGACCGGGTCAATCGGGTTACCGGGTCACTTATGTTTGGGTCAGGCCGTATCACCGGGTCATCGAAAGTGGCCCGAAATTGGCTCTGGAAGACGCACAAAAGGAGAGAGTGTGTGTAAAGTAAGAGAAAAATAGAGATAAATAGATAGAGAGAAGAAGAAGAGAAAGACGCAGCAAATATACGATAAGAATACAGCAACAAAGAGAGGAAGAGACCAATGAAAAACATGAAAATTACATTATCATTATGCTAAACAGCACACACACTGTTTACTCGGATTCTGACTTCGTAGGTTCTCCATAACCCGGAGATAAATCTGTTTGAATACTTCAGTGTATGCGAAAAAGAAACTGGCTGGTGGGGAATCGAACGCAGGTTTTCAAATTAGGAGTCCCGTACGCTAGCGATACTCCACAGCTGGCTGTACCTAACGCTTGCTTAACATGTTATGGTGTTTCTTTCTAAGAATAATAACATGAAAATTGCGTATTTCTGATCAATGACGTGTTGTTTACTTTCCTCGTAACCCCCTGAGACTTGATTTGAACTTTCCCAACCAACATTCGCAAATGGTCTTCCTCGCTATAGTGACTTAGTTGCTCCACTCCAGAGTCGGAAATATTCTCCGTTTTGTATGAGAAGAGATGATTAGATTATTCACGATTGCTTTGTAAAAAGAATCTTTGGCTTGAACAGGATTTGAACCCATGTTAGTTTGTTTTCGAACTACAATGTCCAGCGCGTTTCCCCTACTCCATTTTGCCAACGATCTCACCACCTATGAATAACCAAGTTCAAATACGAGGAAAATGTAAAATAGAGTATATGTGTTTCATTTTGTCTGTATGTATTGTGTGGTAAGTAAACACATGTGTATGTATGTCCTTTTCGTCATGTCAAATTATGAAATGAATATATTATGGCAGTTTT
>JAGDQP010000140.1:68968-136019 GCA_022664845.1 Lepisma saccharinum
TGGCCATGATAGTACATCTAATATATTGAGCCACATAATCAAGTTTTCAGTAAAAACAACAGGTATTTGGAAAGGTGTTTGTTTGATTTTGGGTTTAAATTGAATTGGCCTTCCTACTTGTTTATAAGAGGAGCGTACTTACGTCCTCTATTTGAAGGTTTCTGAGTTTTAAGCTTGTTTTTGACTGATGGATGTATGTTCCCTGTGGTTACGAAACATTATTTGATAGTAGAATTTTCATTTGTTTGGATTTAAAGTTAGAAAACTATTTTTTCTTGTTTGTTTTCAAGTTCTTAATGAATGGTTGTGAATTGACGTAGAGGTGTCCGTCCTCAGATTGTAGAATATTTAATCTACACTGGAAGATTCCTTCTGTAGTTAAATTTATTGCTTGTGTAATCTTAGAATATGTTTCCGTATCCTTTGGAATTCCTAAAGCAAGAATAATAGAGACCCAACTAGTAAATATATCTGTTAATTCATTCATATTTTCTTATTTATTTATCAAGTCTTCATTGACTGCAGTAGCAGAAGTCCCAATACCTTCCGAAACTCCACTGTTTGGAATTTTTGTATTATCATTCGATTTTGAATGACTATTTAATGTTGGTTTAATAGCTTCAGATGTGGAAATTAAATTGTTTCTTGATTTAAAAACTTTTTCAGGTAGAAAATAATTTCTGTTTGGAGGACTACGTGGGCAATTTGAGGTTCCTGTTCTGTTCCCTTTAATCTACACGTTCCACAATAGTTTCTATCTGGCGTAATTTTGCATGTGTAACTCAAATGACTTTTACCGCATTTGTAACAGGATAAATCGTTGTTACAAATTTTATTTAGATGGTATTGTTGACAATTTCCACATGGGTGAAGTCTTCCGGTGGAACGAAATTTCTCAACTCGATGTCTGGTGAAGTCTATGGTAAGTCCATATGTTATTAGAGAGCTTATTACTTCCGGTTTTTTTTAGAACAGTCTGATCAAGGATAGAAGACCCCTGTCATTTCTAATTCTTGTAATGTTAGTTAGTGGGATATTCCTTTCTGTAATTAAGTGTTGCTTTAGATCTTCAATATTTACATTATAATTCACATCTCGGACTACGCATGTAAAGGTAGTAGTGGTAAACGGCCTCTGAGGTATCCTCTGTTTCTCGTTAAAAGACTCTACTATAGAACCCTGGCCAACATCTGATGGTTGGAAAGCTTTAAGGAATCCCTCTTTATTTTGGCTATTCTGAAAGACTAATCTAAGACCGTTAATCTTCACCGCTGGATATGCTATCAACTGTATGTTTGGTAATTTACGCTTTATTAATGCTTGTAATGCCAATGGGTTTTTTGAGCTCTGATCTAATATTCTTAATTAAGGCTATGTATTTGAAGATATTTTTGACGCTGTCACTTCTACCTTTCTCTAAAGTTTCTGAAATAGATCTATTATTGTGTTCCTGACTATTATCTGATACTTGATCATCATTATTTATGCAAGAATAAATGTCTGTGCGTGGATCTGTGATCTTCTGTAAGTAATTAGGAGAGGAAGAACTGGTAATGATTAGAGGATTTTTTTACTTTCGAAGGATAACTATTGTTAGAATTAGGAGAGGATTCAGTTATCTTTTGATTTGTGAAGGAGAGGAATGAGGTGTGTTTGGAACGGCAGTATCTTCCTTCTTATCGGAAAAATTGCTATTATTTTGGATTCACTGTGCTGTTAAAAAATAGTCCACTAATAAATAGTTAGGTGCTTTGTGAGCTCAACAGATAAAAGCTGTGTCTTTGGGTAACAAGTTACCTGTGATCAGTCCAATTGAAATAAGTAGACGGAGATGGTCTATGCAGAATTGATCTCGTTTCGCAGTGGCCTGTCCAATAAGTTGAGCCGATTTTTTTTTTCAGATATTGTAGTTCGAGTTGTAATCAAAAGTTGTGCATTGGTATCAAATAAAGGCATGCCAAATATGGCCATCTTAAAACAATATTTAACCGGGTCTCTTAACCCCTAAAAGGCCCAATTGTTTTTTTTACAAAACAAGGAATAAAATTATTTTAACAGTTTCCACATTTTGGGGTTCGAATAGTTATGAAACGTTATGCATTGGTACGCAATTTAGCCATCTCAAATATGAAACTTCTTGGCCGTTTTCAAACTAAAATTTTCGCGGGCTCAGGGCCCGGCTAGATATTTTTTGATCAGGCTGTGTTTCGGCAAACAAACATAACATTCTCCAACTTTTGCACACTACTCAAACACAAATTTCTAAAAAAAAATGACCCTTTTCAAAATTATCATCTTTTCGGGTCCTCAGAGCCGGGGTAAATATTTTTTGATCCGGCTGTGTTTGGAGAGACCAAACATAACATTCTAGAACTTTTGCACGGTGCTCAAATACAACTTTTTAACAATTTGTTTTCGGGGGGCTCCAAAACGGCCGATTTTGTTTCGAAATTTGCATGCAAAAGTTGTAGACTGTTACGTTATGTTTGTTCACCAAAACACAGCCGGATCAAAACATATCTAGCCGGGCCCCTCAGTCCGCGAAAATTTTAGTTTGAGAACGGCCGAAAAGGGCCACATTTGACATGGCTAAATTTCAAACCAATACAGAACGTTTCATAACTACACGAACCCCAAAATGTGAAAACTGGCATAATATTTTTATTCCTTGTTTTGCAAAAAAAAAAAAAAAAAAAAGGCCCTTTAGGGGTTGTGGAGCCTGGTTAAATATTGTTTTAGGAGGACCATATTTGGTATGGTTTTATTTGGTACCAATGCACAACTTTTGATGAGAGGTCGAACCCCAATATCTGAAAAATAAATATCGGCCCATCCTACTGTCCAATGACATTTGAACCATCTTAGTAGATCTAGTACTTCGTGAGTTGGAAACTATCGACAGACGGGCGGAAAGATGACCAGAACTGAGATATAACATTTCCCACTCTAATCCCCTGATAAAATATCACTTTCAAAATTACTCCAATATTGCTCCTTAGATGAAATATTCCGAATACCTAAGATGCTAAGTGACTTGAATATTACTTAACAAAATAATGTAATAAAAAGTAGCGTTAATATCTACCAATTTGGCATCCTCGTATTTGGATGTTTGTATACAGTAATTGCTTATGGCTTGATGCGTGTTCGGAAGCTACCATCACTGAATATTAGAATTTCGTAAGTGCAAATTTTACTCCCAATGAACCTATATATATATAGCAGTGCTTGAGTTAGCGGTCTATACATATTTCTATCTTGTGTATTGGTGTTTGTACATTTGGTGGCAAACAAGCGGAGAGAGAGAGAGAGAGAGAGAGAGAGAGAGCGCTTCTCATCGCAATCGGTAATTAACGAAAATACAGAAATGGAGAGCAAATTTCAAATCAACGTTTTCCTCGCTTTATGTTTCCCCATGAGATGGAATCAGTTCACTTAAGAGCAAACAGATGATTTGCATAACACGTTCGTCAACTGTCTGTATTTGGGGATGAGAAAATTGAACATAAACATTATACTCGAAGGGATGAAGGGATGGCTATGTTTATAATATCGTCTTTGACCGATTGATTAGTCAAGTGGTGTGTTAGAGAGAGAGAGAGAGACAGAGAGAGAGAGAGAGAGAGAGAGTAGGCCCCGATAGCGTATACTAAACTCTTTGGCAGATTGTCTTTACTAATGTAATAACGAAACTTCCAACTCCAGCCGCTAACCAAACTACTGCCTGTATTGCTTTATGAGAGACAAAGATACAAAGAAACTGTTCTTAGATATTTCTGTACCCAAGAGCTAGAAGCGGGTAAGTCTCAAATCCTTGTTTTTGAGAAAACAAAGGGAAAACTACTTTCTATCACATAGAAACGAAACGGACAGACTACATAATAGGCCTACTTATACATTATTAACAGGTTTAGAATAAGAATCGAGCAACCATTATACAAAGCTTTCCGAATACTGTACAAAAAAATCATTTATCACCTTTTTCTCTAATTGGACTTACGCCCTTCCAGCCCTCAGGAACAGAAGTAATATTATTTTATTGACCCGGTAGAAAATTCGGTCTAGTTCTTGCCTTAAAATTGAGCATAGTATTTGATTCCCGACACCGGCTATTATGACTGAAATTTTCCATTGTTTTCCTCAGTTACACCAGGCAATTGCTGGGACGGTACTTTGAATAAAGTCAGGGTTGATTCCTAAAGAAAATAATCCCCTTGTATCTCTAGATTGTTAAATTAATACATAATGAACCAATTCTATGGTTTACGGAACTTGCAATTGCATCGCCATAGTAACAAACGTTCACCATATGTTTCGATCTTGAGCAAGATAATAACAAAGAAAGGAAATTAATGTTAATAGAGAATATTAAACGAATGAAATAGATACTAATATATAGTGCGGGCTACTTAAGAATTAACTATTGTTTCCTAACAAGTAATATCGTACGGAAATAGTCTCATGTTTCCAGCTAGAACAAAAATACCCTCCGCAGGTGTGCAAATAACTCCTCCTTCAGGAAGGCTATTTTTAAAAAAATTGTGAATCTCACAAATGACAACAGATAAGAGCGGGTAAAATCGGATCAAGACAGGATTCGCGGGTCAATTAGGTGAAGATCGGGTCACAGTTATTCTGGGAATTTGGGTTACGAGTTAGTCATGTCATTCCAGTCCAAACCGGATCAATCGGATGAAGTGTTGTCGCCAGGTCACCTACGTTCAAGTAGCAACAGTGACCCAGTTTCAGCTCTGGTTTATTGATCCTATAAAATCCTCAAACCTCTGTCTGTCTCTCTCTCATACACATACACACACACACGCATATATATAACATGCAATTCTATTTAGGGAATAAACATGCAGAGTCAGAACCCCAGAGCAACCAGATGCTGCTTGATTGCTTCTTGGTATCAGAAAATATCCCTGCTAAATTTTGAATACCATGAAGAAGAGTCTATCTTAGCGCTCTCTGTCTGTCGGTTGGTCTTTCTCTCTCTCTCTCTCTCTCTCTATTAGACACACCCACACATGAACAGAGTCAAAAAGACACGTGTCCAATACTTATACAAATTCCAAGTAGTAATTCTACTCTTTTATCTCTGATGCTCTTCCGAGTATTCTGTTTCCTCCTTGTGACTAGCGTTCTTCTCTCTGTGAAAAACGAAGACCACTCTGTCTGAAATACAAGGAAAAGCGACATCAAGGTTCTCTTTGATTGGTCTAACAAGATGAATCTTTAAAAGAGATTGGTTAGCATTTCGTTGAACCACAAGAAGCTTTCAAACATCGGATCTGTTAACAAGAGCACAAAATGAAAAGTCAGTTCTCAGTAGAGAAAAACAGGTAAATGTGCTCAGTTACTTCTCTGGTCACGTTATCACGTACAGTACATCAATATCTGTGATTGTATGTATGCAAGTACTACAAACACTCAATTTTCTGATAATATTTGTTCTTATGCACAGCTCCGGTTGTATTTTAGTTCTTTCTGAGGATGAGACTATTTCCATATTTTATTACTATTGTTAGGATGTTTCTGCATTTTACTTTTTGTGTTCTGTAGAGGAGAGAGGGGGGGGGTAAACCCATCGTCTTAGTCCCTCCGGGAAAAACACTCGTAAAACGCGAAAACAAAATGCTTAATAAGGAAGAAAATAAATCTCCGTTTTGCATTCCCAGTTAACATGTCTAAAACCGTGTCATCGGTCCGACAGGGTCCAAAGCACAGATATGATAACCCGGTCCAAAACTTGTGTTAAATTACCCGATTGACCTGGTGACCCGTTTTAGATCTGGTGGTAATTATCCGAGTATATAGTTTGAAGTAAGTCGTAATTGGTCAACAAATGCATGCTACGATATTTTCGAATGAGTCGATATTAGTCACTATTATCAATTTACGTTTCAACATATATTTAATATGAAGTTAGCTATCCTTGAGGGTAGTCGAGAGGCCAGGGCGCTTGCTTTCTATGCGCGTAGTCACGAATTCAATTCCCGCTTGAATCTCTTCAACGTAGCGGTTCAGAACACATTTTACCGAAAAAAAAACTGTAGGTCCCGTCCTTAGAAACTAACTAGATAATTTAGAACGTTAATAACACTTCAATCAATGTGAAGTTACCAGTATGGGAAACGCTAATTTAACATGGTGGTGGATTTAAGTAAGGAAACATAAACCCGAAAAATGTTGGATGCATCATATAAGCTAATACAGTTCTTTCTCCATGGGAAGTCACAACCTTGACTTATATGCAACCCTCATTTATGAAAAGTAGATTTGGTTGACTACCAACAAGTGATTCCTATACAAATGTATAAGCGTTTGCAATTGAATTGGATTTTATTTATGGCCTTTAGGCATCTAATGCTAAGGCCCTAATAAGGAAGGGGAAATAATGAATCGGACAGGGCCTAAGTTAAAGGTACCATTCTGGTGTTTGACTTAATAAAAACCCTGGAAAACCTCAGTCAGGATGGTCGGCTGCTGGGAGTGAGCCCACGATCTCGCGAATGCTAAATGTCTAACAATGAGCCACGGCCGCTCAGTATGAGGGTCTGGAGTTTCTCACCGGATTCATGTCATTGATGGTCAACCGACATACAATTTGAAGGTGTTTTGTTCTTTTACATAGCATTAACGAACATAGTAATATGATTCTCAGTACTTGACTGAATCGTCTTGATTTTGGTTATTTTGAATCTATTTATGGTCTTGAGGCTCAGGCTGGGATACGGTGAGTGAGATAATGTTGGAAGGTAGTCGACCAGGGTCTAGTTTTTATGTACCATTCAGGCATTTGCCTGATGTGACTGAGGAAAACCTTGGGAAAACCTCGCTCAGGATACGTTGCCACTGAGATTGTCCTCAGGACCTTTTTATTGCTAAGCCAACACTCTACCAACTGAGCTACGGCCGATCGGTGCTTTCAGTTAGTCTCCTACAAAATAATTAAAAGTATCACGTTTACATCACAAATGATAGGGCTCTTGTGGCTCAGTGGTAGAGCGCTCATCTCTGGTGTGTGTGGTTCTCAGTTCAATCCCTGCTCATGTTATTTGGGCCTTGTGGTGGACAAATATCATGTGCGTCAGTTGTCTCACAAGTAAAGTACCCGAAGTGAGGACTCGAGTTGCTCATCAAATGATACCTTAAATTGAAACTAGTGACGAGTATAGTACACCTGTGAAATCCTAGATGCAGAGCTCCAGAAATAAAAAGGTTATGGCGGGTCAAAGTTCAAAGAGAAAGCGAATTGTATTGAAACAAGTCACAACGAAAGGCAGAACAAAAGTCAGAAGGACATGTTTTTGAATTGAAATGATATTCATGTGAAGGAAAGAGGCATGTACAAAGTACTACACATTGATACAATCAATATGTAAGTCGTCAATGAAGGCGTGTGATAAGCAGATACTTTGCTCACAATGAGCACACTTGACAAAAGAGATGTTCTCACATGAGGTCTTGTAACACTCGTCACGTATATTAGAATCAAAACAATAATCCAATGGAGAAATCCAGGGCTCGGGCTCCTCATCCAAGTAGCCGCTTTTGTAACACGCAAACCTGATTATGTTGCGAAATCGTGAGGCGCTGAATTGGAAGAGAGTGAAGGACTGCATTCGTAAAATGTTATCCCGATGCCAGAGAGTAATTTCCGAGGAAGCGATAACTGTGTCAGTAATGAACCTGATAAATGATTTATATGGACGGAAGAAGTAAACATCAAGTGGTTGGATGAAACCAGTGCAACCACCAGGAATTAAACGTTTGAACAGTGTTATATGATTAGGGCATAATTCATTTGATACGTTATCATCCTTATTTGCACTCCATGAATCCAGCAAAAGCAAGACTTTATCAAGATCGGCAGGCAGGCTATTCCAGAATACAGAATAAAACTCTTTTAAATCACTTTTGTGGACATCACAAGCAACTAAATTCGCTTTCTATTTGAACTTTGACCCGCCATAACCTTGTTATTACTGGAGCTCTGCAGCTAGGATTTCACAGGTGTACTATACTCGTCACTAGCTTCAATTTAAGGTATCACTTGATGAGCAACTCGAGTCCTCACTTCTTGTACTTTACTTGTCAGGGTTCTCTTATTTTCTTCATTCCACCAATTCTTACATTATCATCCATCCGACCTGAGCTAAAAAGGGGTTAACAACAATTTACTTCAATTTGTAAATGATCACTTCCTTTTTGTTTCTGAAGTGGTGAAAGGTATATGTAAATACAATTACCACTTTGCAGGAAATTACCATTAAAAGAAGGACCCTAGTTACGAATTTACTCTTTGCTTTTGTCCAATACACACAGATCAAATTACTTTGCATTTCCTCGTTTATAAGAAGACATTTTTAATTGATATACTCAATGTATTGTCTTCCCTTTACACAGATTGTAAAATTCCTGATGAAGTTTCCTAAACCCTTCTTTGAGAAACACTGATTTGATCCCACATAGTTAACCTTTACAAAGGTTTCTGATGAGGAGATAATGAGTAAAGGAATTAAATAACCCATTCAAGTCTTAAGAGCACAAACTATTATTCTCTGCCGTGGAAACAAATCAAATGCAATTAGATTACGTTTCAAAGGTTATAACGTTTTCTTGCATTAGAGGAAACTAAATATTATTCTAAAACAACTATCTGGGAATCGGGTTTCTGTATTACAAGAATATAACTTGTCAAAGGGAAGGGTTTCTTCGAAATGTTCAGTGGAATTAAACTAAAAGAAAGATGTTTTTATGAAAACCGAGAGAAAAGTTTTGAAGGTCAAAAGGAACAAAGAAACAAAATGCTTTATCTAAAATTACCAAAGACAATGACACAATGAATTCTTGTAAAAACACAAGGTGAAAAAGAAATGTCTCTTGAGATATGAACTTGTCAGTTTTCTTGTCTTTTTGTCCATTTAAACTTAAAAAGCTCATGCAACAATTCAATTCTTCCATCCAGAGAGAAACGTGGGATCAAAGAAATGGTCGCAAAGACTGCAAAATGTAATATCAATTATTTTCCTCTCTCATATTGCAAATAAACATATTTTATTTATGACGGCTACTAAAAATAACATTTTAGACAAAAATATAGTTGAATTCATAATAATCGAATATAGAGTTGATTTACTCTATGGAATAACGGCGTATACAAACTTAATATAGTTTAGCGATACAGGCATTGATTCCGCCATGCCCTCCTGTGGGGACGTACCACCCTCAAATCCTCAAGAGCATCCCCCAAATTTAAAATTTTACTGTCAAAAGACGATAAAAAAATTGTACAAAACTCCACTTACATCCTCCCAATTTTGACTTTACACTTCTCTAAACAAAGATCCTAGCAGAATTTGAATTTGATGTTTTATTTATGGCCTTTAGGCATCTAAGGCTCAGGCTGGTATAGGGGAGGCGAAATAACTCAAGAAGGTGTCGGCCAGGGTATATGTTGAATGTGCTATCCCGTAATTTGTCTGGCGTGACTGAGGAAATCCCAGGAAAACCTTCGTCAGGATGGTCGGCCACTGGGATCGAGCCAACGATCTCCCGAAAGCTAGCCACCGCTCTACCACTGAGCTACGGCGGCTCGGTAAGATCCTGGCTGAATCCTTAGATATAGGTGTACCATTATACGTATATAAGGTATATATACTGGGCATGTAAATACTTGAAGTGAGGAAACAAACCTATGAACGTTAAAATTAACTTCATTTCCAGGACACAAGTGAACCATCTTCGAGCCCATAATCGACCTTAAACAATGGAGAAATCAGATGAGATGAGGATGATTCTTAATAAGTCACAAAGGACTCATTACAGTAAAAGTAGGAAGACGATTTGCATCAACAAGATATATCTTAAAAGATAAAATGGTTGTCATTGGGTTTACAGTATTTCCATCCTCGTATACTTTTCTTAAATAACACTAAATCTTATCATAAAGTGAACCAGAGAATACAGTGTTTATAAATGTTGAATTTGATATTATGGCCTCTTGGCACCTTTTCTTAGGTCCGCAGTGTTGTAAATTGTGAACAATACACGAGAGGAAATAAACAAAACTTTTTTATAACATTTTATCTCATTTGTTTTTAGTTTGCAACACTGTACCCTGTGCTCTACTTATGATGTTTATCGTCCCTTGAGGATACGAAATGAGCGATAAATCGACGTGCTGCTGTGTAACAGCCTAGTTGCTGTTCCATTTTTATATTTTATTTTCTCCCCTTTTATTTTCTTAGTCTCCGTTTTGTTTTCTTTCAGTGTGTTCTCTTTAGCTCATTCTCTTTGGTTGGTTTTAGACTCTTTGAGCGTTTTCCGCTTGGATTTTGCTTTGGATTTTTAATCGTTATCCATTCAGGTTTTCGTTAGTCACGCAGCAATGACTTGGATCTAACGCTTGTTTTTGATTGGCCCTAGTCAATGCTTCGTGACTTGTTTTTTGCTGATTGGTGTGAATCAGCCTTCTTCTCCGTTTGCTGGGAGAACTGCTCTCCCACGCCATGTTAGTTTAGTTCCAATTTTTTAAACGAAGCGACTAGATGCATGGGCTTTCCATCACCTGTACTTCCTAAGCCCTGTCTACGAAAGGTAGATATAAATACTAAATTTAACATCATTTTCGATTTTCGTCTGATTTTGTCTATTCCGATGCAATATATTATTCATATTAAGAAGAATTAAACCGATACTAGTGCTATCAGGACTTTTCAACGTCATAATTTCGGAATTTTCACCGTATCAAATTTTATTGTTTTTTTGAGATTATTTGTTAACATGTTCAATATGTTCTAAATTTTAGTATGGGGCCGCTATTGACCGAATTCTTGCATTATAAATATCGGTTCGTTGGATTTCAATAATCATATGCCAATTTCTCGTCTCCAGTTTTTCCTAATTTATTCGAAATTCCCGGTTAGCCATGTTTGACAGCTACCGCATATTTTCCTTACTTGATCAAATTAGCAACATGTCTGCTCGATTATTTTTGCGTACCGCTTTGATGCTAATAGTAAATTTTAATTTATTCAACATGGTTCGATAAGTTTGGTTTCAACTCCAGCCACTATTCTCCAATGAAAAATTCATATTTTATAACAATATTTTGTATTTTCAAAATTTATTCAGAAGGTCTTTTGTATAACGTAGTAATCATTTGTAATGACGTCACAAAATTATTAAGGTTAAAGTGATTCTTTAATTACCATGCATTTTGGACTAGAACTTCTTTCGTGTAAGTAATGCTGTACTAAAACTTTTCTAAATTGTACAACAATATTTCGGAAATAATTTGTGAAAACATCAACGAAATTTGTTAATTATTACAGAAATTATGGACATTAATGTGTGACTACATAACTTTCAGTTCTGCTTAATTCATGTATACCAGCGATTCAAATTTGTTTGTTTTACAATTCAACAGTAATTCTGTTCAGATTCTGATAAAGTTATCATAGCCGAAAGCGCGAAATATGTAAAGTCAAAGCAATAAATTGAAATTCTGAAATTTTTATATTTCTTCGAAACAATCTTGAGTTTATATTCAGTGAACGTAGTGTAGAAACCTCTCAGTTAACCAGGTACGATCTAAGGCATTAGTTCATAAACCTCTTACAGTGTTTGGTAATATTTATAATGTGCAGTGAGTTATTTAATGTTTGACTTGATACCTATTGGAAATTAGCTGTGAATCGTTACGTGAAGTTGACAGCGATTGATACTATATTATTTCTGTGTTTCGGTAAACTTATCGTTATAAGCAATGTGATTTTTAATTAGATTAGATCGGGTCATAAATCCGTAGACCAGTGGTAGGATTCTTTCGCCAGCTGAGAAGTGATGACTTGGGAAAGGAACTATATATTGAATTTCTGGTTATTTCTGCATTGACATATGAAGTGACTCCAGCATGTGATTTGTGTTAATATATATTATTTGCGTTTTGCGTTATGACACTACGTTTGGACTGAGTTGCGACCGTCATTCGTTGTGTTCGTTCGTCTTTATTTCAGGAATTGCGATTCCAGACTACAGGTGTGGGCCCTACTAAGGTAAAGGTAAGACATGGTCTTTTGCCACCCTGTAGACTTCGAAGTGAGTAAAGACACAGTATGAGTCACATATGAGTCGTTATGCGTATCATCGTTTGAGATTATTTCCCAAGTAAAGATTTGCGCTTTTCTTTCTTAATCTGTCGCTAATCTGAACCAGCTGGTACTTCGGAGTATGAACTGACAATCTAATTAAAAGATTGGAGGTGTCGCCTTACCGGTATTTCCTCCCTCGATCTAAATTATTTTTTTTTACAGTGATCACAAGGATCTGGAATCCTCTTTCCCAGATATTCTTAAATCTGGAAGGCATTTCTGCGCCGCTCGTCTGGGGTGTAGTAAATGTTTGGAGCTAGAGGTTAGGTTAGATGCGTTGCGTGGGTACTCTAGGCTCCTGGCGACCCTATTTGTCTGTGTGATCCACTTTTGGGATCATTAGGTTGGGGACGTTTACAGTTGCTATTGAAAAGAAATGAAAATTTATAACCGGATGGCAATACTGACAATCAAATGGCATCTTATTTTGTTTTTCTAATATCCACACTATTGAAATAAATCGATTTCAAACAATACATTTTATATTTGTGACTCATTTATAATTTATCGAGCAATATTAATGCTATTTACCTTTGCATGAAGTCAATTTTGGGCTCAAAGATGGCACCCCTGTATACGGAAGACAAAACGAATTTCAACCAAAGCACAAGTATAATTTTATTCACGTTTTGGAATCAGTTAATCGTCTGCTAAATAGGTTCAGCATGTTATAGTACACCCCGATAGTAAACTTGATTTCAAACTTGTGGTAAGCTTGCTATCAGAAGTGTATAAGCTTGCGTGAAGCTTATCACGGCAAGTCTAAAGCTTGAATCAAGGTTGAATCACACTTAGTAGTTGACACCTGACAAGCTTTTAATATCAGTCTTTTTACAAGCGCGAAACAGACCAGACACTACACTAGCGACCAAATATATCCAACACAACTGTGTACGTTTACCTTGAATCAAAGTTTCTATATCAAGTCAGCTTAGTACAGTCAATTTCAAATTTTAATTAAGCTTGTTACATCAGTAAGCGAAAATCAAATAAAAATCAAGCTTATCATAAGTTTGCTTACTATGTGGGCACCCTGTATTTAACTCCGAACTGTTTTCAGGTGTCGTATCTACCCTTTATATCCTCAGTCGCTAAACATATTTGCATGTAAATATTACATCAGGTGAGATAGGTCTCGCTCAGCAACTTGATTGTCCATTTCAGAGAGTATCCGAAAGGAAAGTAGCCTACCAAAAGGCGGCAACATTCCGGGAACTTGATGAACGTACCTCTCAGTATTCGCATTTTTCTCTAAATTATTTTTATACATTAATAGAAGAAATATGTACAAAATATCGAAACTGACAAAACACGAAGATTCGAATACTGTTAAGATTTCCTGGAATTTCTGCCAAGTGCTTTACACGAATGCTGGTGTGATACCTAGACAAGCACCTTGCTTAGAAGAGGGATGTAACCATCAGACATGTAACGAATTTATACCACATTTGTCTCTCGGGTCAGTAAATATAAGTGAAACAAATATCTTTGCAAGACGAATTTTAAAAATTCCTCAATCTTTTTTGACTGAGCAAATCTATCACGTGTTAATAAACATTAGTTCAACTCATACTTCAAGTAAGATGGACGTTAAGAAGGTAATCACAGAATATTCACTCAATATTTGTTCTCCCTCCTTCGCATACTGACTAATACACACATTGCATTGCATAGAGGCTAAGTGTTGTCCTTGAAGAGTAAAAATCAATAATGTAAGGTAGAATTGTAGTTAGATATTAAGCCAAAACTGATTAAGTATATAAATAAATAGACTCCGCCATATTTCCACGGAGCGTGCTGACAGGACTCTATGCTATATGATAGATAGCTGCAGAAATGGAGGAGAAATCATACTCTCTGAACATAGACAAGGGAAAATATAGAATTTTGGTAAACAAAGTCATCTATAACTTTCTGCCACAGACACTAGAAATAGATTCTCCTTCAGCAGAGAGGAAAAAAAGAAAGGGAAAGAAACACCACTGTTTAAAGGGAAGAATGATTGTGTCCGTGAGAGAATGGTGATTTGCTACCTTTAAGAGGAAATCGTTGTGGTTTTTGGATCTTCCTAAAGTTTCTTCAATTAATCATTCTTACCAAGGTCATATGTTTCTTGTATTAGCCCCAATTCCCTCCCCACTTTTCGTCATTTCTTTACTCCTTCACTTTATTTTTCTTTATCTCTTCAGTCATTATATTTCGTCCATGTTCTGTATATTTACAACTTCTTTTTCATCCTATTTAATGCGGTAGACCTTATTTTCATCTCTCATTTTACAACAGCGAAGATATGTTCAATTACAGAGGGAGAGAACCATCCTAGTCTCCCAAAATGGTAAATAAGCAAATTAATATAAGGTTGCTGCATAAATTTTCAACATTCATTTCTATGGCATATTTTTTGTTCGATATACATTTCAGATAGAAAAAAAATTACAAATGATTCAGTAATATATTCTCCTGCATCGTCTATTACTGTCTGCCAACGCTGGGGTAATTTGTCAATTCCACTCATGTAGAAATCTGCTGGTTTTCAGAGCAATTGACTTATTAATTCCTTTATAATACCAATACAGCCATATTAAAAAAAGTGCACACACTCAAATAAAAATTACCAAATAGTGGACTGATTTTGAAATTTGCATCTGCATGGCTCGAATATTATTTTTATGATTTATTTAAGTTATTGAAACTCATTGAATATTGTACTGGCGTTTGTGGTGCGACCTGGAATCCATCTGCTTTAGAGACAAGATAGAACAGTAAATAGTGCCTTAGTGGTGACTGGTATCAGTTGTTGGTCTATGTATCCAAGCATTTTGCCACTAGTTCAAACGCAATCGTGAATGCAATCCCATATGAATAGTAGGTCACGTCCTTAGTTACCACATGGTCGACTAGGAAGACAATCGAAGTGTAACTGTAGCTTAATTGGTGACAGAGAAATTCATGTTCTAAAATTAGATCTTGCTTCTATTTTTACATTATTTTCTTTAGTTCACAATGGTTCGTGGTGTCCTTAAATCATCCAAAGCTAACTTAACTTATTTTCTGACTACATACAATGAAGAAATTTTGTACAGCCACGTAAGCAGGGTTACAATACAATATTCCATTATATAACCTTCATATATTTCTATATATTTATACATTTTTAAAGCATATTTTGATATTTTTTTAAATATATACTTCCTCATCATAAAATAAGTACTACGCTAGGATGTTGCGCTGAACTGGTTGCAGAACCCTTTAGGATTTGGGTCAGAAAACATTAGACTGAGAAAAAGTATACGAACACCGAAATAACTAAATAATAATAATAATAATAATGAAAAACTTTTTAAAGACATACTTTTCTTAAGCAATTCGTACTGAAAAGTGAACAAATAATTTTATTTATGCATGACTGAAAGGAAAAGCATGAGGCGCGATGCATAAACAAAATGATTTTGTACATTTTAGTACGAATTGTTTAAGAAAAGTATGTCCTTAAAAAGATTTTATTATTTTTTACTGTTCTTTCACAATTTTCACTTATTCTAAGTGTATTCATATCAGAGCTGACCTCGGAGTGGCCGAGAGGTTAGAGACCTCGCTTTGTGAGCGCGTGATCACGGGTTCCAATCCCGTCGGGGTCAATTGAACGGAGTGCTTGTGAGCTCACTTTACCGAAAGCTGTAGGTCCCATCCTTAGAAACAAACCAACTTGTTTAGGGCATTGATAACAATTTACTCGTTCATATCAGAGCTGAAATGGATCCCCGGGCAAGTTTTTGACCGTGCCAGCGGGTCTATGCTTGAGCCCCTACCTGAAGCGGTGACCCGTAGGGCAAAGCAGAGATATTAATTGTTTCGTAACTATACATTGTTGGCTTTGAACAATGTTTGTTTCAAGCCTGGCCGGGTACGGGAGTTCCATCCCTCTAAGCACACACACAAAAAAAAAAAAAAAAATAACGTCGAAACATTTCCCCCTTCATACCGTTAATCTGAAAGAATTTTGTAAATTTCACAAATGACAGTATTGAATGATTTAACCTACATGATCAAAGCCAGGTCAGATCGGGCCAAAACAATTTCATCGGGTCAATTGAATCAAGATTAGTCATCGGTTACGGGAAGTTTGGTTAGTTGATTCAAAACCAGGTTACTGGATAAGACAACCAGGTTACTGGATAAGACCTAGTCAATCGGATCGGTCGAACTAAGTTTCAGACAGGGTCACCGAGTTGTGTTTCCTATGTCCGGGTCAGGCCGGGTCACTAAATGTGGCTTGGTTTCAGCTCTGATTCATATTTCCTTTTTTCGTAGTTTTTAAACTTTTGAGTTTTTCTATTCATTATTAGTTTTCCTATTAAAGTTTTAGTTCTTATCTTTTCTATTTGTTCTCATTCTCAATTCGATTAACATTGGATTCTTTATTCATTTTCCCTTTTTCTCTTTTGTTCTTATTTCTATTCCTAATTTCCTGTTTTTACTCTTAACAATTTCGTTTATTTTTGTTACTAATATTTCCATTTCCTTTTGTCATTGTTATTCACGTTTTTATTTTTATTTCTACTCTTATAAGTTAATTCGTCTTGATTCCGCTTCTATTTATGATTTCATTTCTAATATTTGCTTCTGGTCCTATTCTCATTCATAATGCATTCTATTCTTACGCTAATTCTTCTTCCAATATGCATTAAAAGTCCCTATTAGAAATTTATTACCACCTTCTAACGAAGAAATACGAAAGAGGAGAATGATACATTAAATCTGTAAGTTTTCTTCACAAATTATAAAAAAAAAATACAAAGAAAATTCTGTAACTTTGCAAATGAATACAGAAATGACAACTGTTCTGCATAATACATTAGGAATACTAAACACACAAGAATATGTGTAAAAGAAGATGAGGATGAAAGAGCTGAGGAAAAAGTAGCAATGATAGAGCACATTTTAAGACTAAAAAGAGTACGAGATTTAAGAGAAACTTGTTATTTTTTATTTGCGTTTTAGGTGCCATCTTGATTAACTTGACAGTAACTCACTAGAAATTCTTTTATATTTAAAATAAATCTTTTCCGTGGTCTGGAAAACGGAAGGAAACTAAAATCCGAATATTTCCAAGCACGGTATTCAGTTCTATTTGTTTTCTTTTTCTTTAGATTTCCTCTTTCCACCATTTACACTCGAGAGAGAATTAGTTCTAATCAGCGTCGTTTTAAAGACAGCGTCCTTTTGAACGAAGTGTGATGATGAGTGAAGATGCGGGGATGCAGAACTACCAGGAAAGAGTATCTGCTAGTTCCCCCCGCCCCGTACTTCATTTTATTTCCTTTTTGAAGACTGAAAGACGAAGTAAACATAAAAGAAAAACAAAATAAACGACAGACAGCCTTAAAATCTAGTGAAAGGATGGGGATCGAAAGAGTGAACAAATCTGTGATATGATGCGAAAAGATGTTCGAAGGTAATTTGTTTATTTTCAACTCACAAGCACAAACTCCCCTCCTGTCGCTTGAAGCTTCGTCAGTGAAAACACAGGGAAAAAAATGAACACCTAACGATGTGACACTTTTGTCGAAAACTTCTCAGAAGCTTCTTTACATAAATTTATTAGGCCATTTTTTGTTAGTGATTCCGTTGCAATAGACCGAAAATAATTAAATATATATTTTAATCTTTTTGTTTAGTTTAATTAGCTGACTTCTTGTCGTTTCTTGGTATTAGTAATTTAATTAATTATACTGTATCATTTTGTTCCTAACAAGCTACAAGAGTTTCAATTTTAATTATGATCTTTGTGCATCTAAGGCTCAGATCGAATAGAAAAGCGGAAAGGATGAGAGAGGTGTCGTAAAACTTTCCTAAACTTTATTTTTATATGGGTCAGTCTAGTAATTTTGGACTTCGACCCGTCACGATTCACCTTTAGCCATTAAAATCCACACCCGTGTCCCTTCCGTGACTCGAACCCGGGAACTTAAAACCGTAGACCGCACGGCTACCCGATTGGAGCGAGAGGTGTCAGCAAGGGCATAAGTTGAAGGTACTGTGGTGTGCAACATCCATTTTTCAATTTTTCTTTAGACAAAATATGGCGGATTTCTTGTTTAGAACCTGTGGTTCTTAGTATGCCATGAAACGTTTGAATACTTTTATGTCTTTTCATTGATTGGATTTTTGCTCTCTCCTGATTGGTGTACGAAAACGAGGCTCGGTTCTCGGCGGTGTATGCTTACGGCGCTGATACTAACGCCATATGGGAAAGAATTGTGGTTATGGGGATATGAGCTGTGATGATACTCTGTCGAATGAAAGTTTGTATTATACGTACAGAAAAAGTTATTACTTTAAAATAATATGACAATTTTGTATAATTGATGTGATATTACGATACGAAATACCAGTTATTGTATAGCAAAGATGGATAAATTATATCGAGTTATAATCTATCAAACATCAGTATTGTGAAGAAAAGTGAATCCTAAAAGTGATGTTGGTAGTTAAATGTGTATTGTTTCGGAAGTGAAAAGAAAAAGTAAAGAAAAGTAGAACAAAGTGTTGTATTCGTATATATTTTATTATTTCACTCAATTTTAAACTAAAAGGTGTAAAAATACGAGGAAGCAGTGTTGTATGTATCAGGAACACTAAAATCCGCCATTGTTTGTCTAAAGGAAAAATGGAATAATGGATGTTACACACTACAAAGTACCGTCTCGCCTTTTTTTGAAATATTCTATTACAAATGAAATTTCAAAACCAACTAAAGAGCATACATTTTAAAATTTTCAAAATATGGAAGCATAAGAAGACAATATAAGAAACCGTTGAGACCAGCAAGTTTTCAGTAATTGATATAAAATAAACATATCATATATTACCCGGGATTTCTTATAAAATAACTATACGTACATCTTTACAACTCTTAAAAACTTTTAAACTTGCAGATCACTCACTATCCATCCCACATTTGGAAGGCCTTCCGTTCACGCACACATTCATCCTTCAGACTCGGATAACATAATAAGGTGTGCAGGTACATCAAAATGACGTAGCAAAAATAACTTACTATTAATCTCATAAACCAACATTATACTCATGAACAGATTCATTAGATATTTAATAAATTAATCTAGTATACAAGTTGCTGGAATTTTGAAACTATTTATCATTTCCAACTTCATTAAAGTATGGTTTCAATAATGAAACATGACTACTTGATTTTCGTTTTGTCTTGCACTTACATAGTAAACCCTCTGCGATTTAACCAAAACCATTTGACCTATCTCAAATGTTACTGGGTCTCTCCTTTGGTCCATAACCCTCTTCCTAGTCGGCCATGCCTTTTGCATGTTTAAAATTGCCTCCTTCCACATTTTCTCATAATCTCTCGGGTTAACATCAGTGTCTGCTATTTCCCATTTGACAACCTAAGGGTCAATAGGTCTCTTACACATATACTGTACATTTCAAATGGACAACTATTAAGAGATATTTGTATCGAAGAGTTTATGCTGTATACTATATTATCAAGACTCTGCATCCACCTATTTTGCGATTCCATAAAGTAAGCTCTAAGGCAATTCTTAATTGTAGCAATGAATTTCTGCGCAACATTCCAAGATGGGAAATAGGGAGAGGTCCTGATATGTTGGATTCCATTAGCAAAGAGGAATTTTCGAAATTCTTTTGACTGAAAGTATTGGGCTCAATCGCTCACGATAGAGAAGACATAACCAAACTTTGTGAAAAGATGCTTTTAGACACTTAATAATAGTTATACTATTTGTAACTCTTAACGGATACACATGTGTAAAGCGAGATGCAGCGTCTACGTACACTAAGATACGCTTTGACAAAGTGATACGTCTGATTACATCTATGTATAAAGATCCATGAATGGTATCTTCATATTCACTCGTAAGTTAATCCTGCTTTTTCTTAAAATTCGGTCTTGATATTTGACAATGATACCAACATCTCACATGGTCCCTGGCATTATTGTTTTACTTATCCCAGGTGAAATATCTTAGGATATGAAAATCCAGATGAAAACGTATTATTTGAGCTCCGTGATTGAACTCTAATATCATTTTCATAAGCACTTTAGGAACTATAATTTTTAGTAGGTTTTTCTTAGCCTTAGTTTTCTTAAACAAAATGCCATTAATAATTTTATATCCTGTAGTTTCTAAACTTTGATTTTAAATAAAATTATCATAGATATGTTTAGTATCTTCTTCGTTCTTTTGATATTGTTCTATTTCCGTGCAGGCAAGTGGCATGATACATAAATCCGATATTTCAACCCTTTTACAATAGATACCATAACCTATAGGGTCTTCGACTATTTCAAAATAGTTAGGATCATTGATCCTACATATAAAGTCGGCAGGAATATTTTATGATGTAAGAACATGTTCAATCGTGAATCGGAAGTCTAATATTCTATGAATGATATTAGCGCAACGTGAGATTTTTTTCAGATTCTGTAAATTGTACAGTAAGGCAGAATTATCCATTTTAATTTGAATTCGTTGTGTGAATACATAGCGAATTTCATCATACTGTTGTATAGGGTAGTTAGTTTAATTTCGAAGATTGTTCTTCCCCTATCGGCTTCAGAAAGCTTTTGCTGTAGAAAGCTACGGGTTTTAAAATACCATCCTCATCCTCCTGTGCCAATGTGGCTCCTAAACTTTTTATTGATCCATCTGTGCAAAGATAAAACCTTTTTGAGAAGTTAGGTAAGGCTAAGATTGCATTGTATATAAATGCCTGTTTGATCCTCATCAAGGAGTCTTTCTGTAATGGACCCCATATGAAGGGTTGTTTAGTTGACCTGAACGTAGAGATTGGATGGATACAGTTGGGTATTAATCTGAAGTAGTAATTCCAGAACCCACAAAATTTTTAACACCCTCTCCTATTTTTTTGGTGGGGGAGGCATAGCTTATATTACTTTGATTCTTTTCCAAGAGAGTATTCCCTTTTTGGATTTTATAGTAGGTAACGGACCCATCCGCAATTCAGGTGAAAGAATCAAAGTAATCCAAAATATGCCTTCCCCCAAAAATACTTTAATGAGCTTGGAAATGATAAATAGTTTCAAAATTCCAGAAACTTGTATACTAGGTTAATTTATGGAATATCTAATGAGTATAATGTTGGTTTATGAGATCAATAGTAAGTTATTTTTGCTACGTCATTTTGACGTACCTGCACATCTTGTTATGTTATCCGAGTCTGATGGATGAATGTGTGCGTGAACGGAAGGCCTTTCAAATCTGAGATGGATAAGTGATCTGCATGTTTGAAAGTTTTTAAGAGTGGTTGAGATGTACATATAATTATTTTATAAAAACTCCCGGGTAATATATGATGTTATGTTTATTTTACAGTACCATCCCGGCATTTGACTGGTGGGACTGAGAAGAAACCTTGGGAAAACCTCAGTCGGGATGGTCGACCGCTGGAATCGATCTCTGGATGTCTCGAATGCTAAGCCAACGCTCTACTATTGAGTAATTGCCGCCCGGTTACAAGTTACAAGAAACAATTAATGTCTTCTTATATACACATTTAACACTTGAATTTATGATTATTTTGAATTTATTTGCGACTTTTAGGCATTTCTGGCACAAGTGAGAAAGACTGGGGGACAGAATATTGGAAGGTAAACTGCCATACCTAGTTTGTAGGTATCGTCCCGGTATTTGCCTTGTGTTACTAAGGAAAAAAAATATAAAAAATATAGTCAGGAAGGGCGGCCGCTGACCGTGGCATTGTTCCAAGGATATTCCATTGCAAAATCAACTCTCTACTAACTGAGCTACTGCTCTTCGATTTCATGATTCATGTTCTAAGTATTGTGATTTAGATCAAACTGTTGAAAATGATTGATATAACGATATTTTAACCAGATGATTAGGATTAACTCATGCCTTTATTAGTAACCTCGCTTCTCTCTCTCTCTCAGATTGAGCCAGTAGATCATATTTAAATTGAAGCTTTCTACGAAATTTTACTGTAAAGCTTCTGTCTATTAACTTACACACCTAGTTCGAGTTTTCATTTCAGATTATGGACTTAGACCAAGTTTCTCTGTAGACACTCGGTCCAGCAGTTATCTTTTATATTCACAACTAGTCAACTCAGCAAAACTTCAACATTCCCTCTCCCTCCCTCTCTCTCTCTCTCTGTGTGTGTGTGTGTGGGGGGGGGACATTTTTCTGGTACCAAGACAGAAAACAAGTAATATTGCACTGTCCTTGAGCCTGGACGTTATAAACAAATCTTTGAGATCCGTAAAAGTATAGAAGTGAATGTTTTGCGTTTGTATCAGTGTGGAAGTTTGTACGTATCTTCGTTTGTATATTTTGAGTAATGATTCTCCTTATTGTGGGACGGATTATAACGAATTACATTTGAGAAACTAGCATGAACTGGCTAAATGGAGAAAACTAATAAAACCAGAAGCACCTGCCAGTTTTAGACTTATTGGACTAAAAACTGTAGAATAAATGGAGGGATGCTGGCGCTAAAGCTGAAACCAGTTACCCCTTATCTGCTTTCGTGAGGTGCTAGTTTGAATTAGTAGAAAATGGAGAATGGTAATCAATTAAGAAGTTGCCTGCCAACTTTATAATTAACTGGTTTAAAACAACCAGATAAATAGAGCTTTCTCAGACCAAAACCTTTTATTTGTTACACTTTATTTGCTTTCAAAGAGGCACTACTAAACTGAATTCTCACAGAATGTAGAAACGAAACCAAATGAAGTCAGGAAGTGCTCATATGGGGTACCGTGATGCTTCATCACCAATGTAGCTTTTAACTCATCAATCTGAGACCTTTCCAACAACGCTTAACCACCTTCAAAACCCGAGTAGTTCTTGACTTGGAAGTTATCGACGGACAGACAAGACTTCTAACTTTCAGTGGTGCTGAATCATAAAAAAAATAATATCCAAAAGTAGCGTTCAATGAAGCAGAATTTGAAATAAGTTTCGTTTCATCTGCTTTGGTACACGTGCTGACGTGAATTTTTAAAATGGAAAAATCTAACCAAATAATAAAAGACCTGGTAGTTTTAGGTTCACCAGATTAAAAACGGCGGAATATGTCGCAGTCCTGGAAGCTAAATCTGAAATCAATTGAAGAACTGAATTACAAAACATCCCTAATCCACCGGAATATTTTTGTCAAGGGGAACAAAAAGACAGTCTAAGCTCTTGTTATATTATTTTATTCAACTGGAATTATTTTGTATTTTAAAAACGTTTTGAGTTGGAATATGCAAGTGGATAGCCCTTGGAACATAGATGCCGACGAACAGAAATACGAAGAAGTGAACTTGGGATGTTTTGCAATTCAGGTCTTCAATTTCACTGTGGTGGTTATGTACTAGCATGCGTTAGTTGCTGAGTGCACAAAATGCAAAATTACTATAAAGAAAACGTGTGTACTTACTAAATTGAAAGCTGCAATATAAATCAAAGCTACTGAATTCAAATCTAAAGTCAGTTTATCTTTAACTGCTTTCAAATCTTTTGACTTTATTTATGGTATTTAAACACCTCTGGATCAGGGTGGTATAGGGTCAATGAAATGATACTGAAAGATAGTCAGCCAGGGCCTAGTTTGAAGATACCTTCACGACATTTTCCTGATATGACTAAGGGAAGAAAACCTGAAAAACTGCTTTCGTTTAGGCGCAGTTGTATATAGTGAACGAGTTGAATAAGAAAGGGTCGCAATTAGCAACAATCGAATATCCTCTAAATTCAAGTTTGGACTCAGTTGCTCTCTCTCTCTCTCTCTCTCTCTCTCTCTCTGTCTCTCTCTCTCTGTCTCCTTGATTTGGTTGAGACAAATACGTACGTTACACATTGATGGAAAGACTATCATAGTTATATTAAAAGGTACTTATTTTTTTCTCTGAGTTGGGTGAAAAAATTGTGAGTGTACGAGTGGAAGGCAGTAAATAGGCTACAAATGGCTATAAAAAAATGCATGAATACTTACGTGACAACCAGTTTTAATTTCTTTTTCGCTTAACCACCAGCTACATTGTAACACATCATAGCGGTTTGCGATCACCCCTATACTTGCTGCATGAAAGTCTTTGGATTGCTGCTGCAGTCAAATACGGTTCCCGGCTCAACGTTTATATTATCTGGGAGACATTTTTTTCTAGTCGTGTACCGCTTGATCCGACAAACACTTCTTTCCATACACAGTATACATGTTTACACCGCAGTGAGGCATCCTGGTGGATCAGTGTCACTGCTTACTGACTCAGTACAAAGTATGTGCTGCTACCGGGTGACACTTTTCGAAAATACTAACGGCTATTTATTGTGAATTTCCTCCTACTTTCTAAACTATTTACTGACTTTTCTTCGTAATGGCTGGGAATAAAGTATACCTAAAGTTGGCAACACTGTGTTGGTGGTGTTAAGAAAGTAGTGTTTAGTCCTTGTAGAAAACAGGTGTTGTGAAAAATGATCCATAATGGCTCTGAGCATTCGTGAACATTTCTGCTAATTCGGAAGTGGTCGAAGTGCTGGACGGAGTGTGAAACTTGTTTGGAATTGTTTTGAATTAGGGTAACAAAAACCTCCTCCAATAAAGGCAAAGTGGTGTTGCTATAGTTGCAAAATTCCTTCAAGCGAGGTCGGTGCGGTGTCATTACAAAAAGCGCTCGAGAAGAAAGCGGCCAGTCTGTGCATGAACACAAAATGGTTTCAACAAGACGGAGCCACTGCACACACTGATAGTGACTTAATATAGCTACTACAACATCACTTTCCAGACCGCATATTTCTACATAAACAGACTATGCCTCTCCTGATCACTCACCTGATCCCACTAGGCCTAATGTTTTTTGGGGGAATACCGAAGAGATGTATCTACCGTGATCCAGTGTCTTGTAATATTGAAGAGCTCAAATTGAATATCACTTAAGTATTGCATTCAATTTCGTGAGACACATTTGCGTGAGACACATTTGCGTCCATGTTAGACAGGTTGCAGAATTAGCTAAGAAAAATGTTTGGTATTGGACAGAGCACACTTGGAGCATGTGTTCTGAATATTTTATATGCTGTCTGTTCTGTTTATATGATATTGTATTGTACTGCTTAATTGTACCTCAGTATCATTATGGATTAAATTCAATTCAAATTCCATACATTAGTAATTATCTTATTAAGTTTAAGTCGGAGAGCTGACACGGCAAGTTTCATATCTAACGTCTTGTGAACTGTACGGAATTCAAGCACGTCTCCGGGACGGGTGTAAGCCATAATTCTGGTACAGCAACCTTCACATGTCTGAAGTATGATGTCTCTCAGCGGTCGATTTTGAGATACTATCCCATCATTCTCATGGTAAAACCTGACGATAAATCTTTAAAACCTGTTAGCTTAGGATTGCAAGCATCAGAACTCGCACCTGCACGCTTCCCCAGTATCAATTCGTAGTCCACGACATTTGCGCTGCTTAAGATCATAAGAGCATGGCAAGTGGAGGACAATAAATAGAATGAAATAAAAATTAAGAGATGATTTAAAATAAACTTGGTTTGTTTTCATTTGGACCCAATTACCTTCTAAAAATTAATACGAAATCATTTCTGCCAAGCAGTAATGAAGACTTTTGATAGTCGTTCTACTAATTTAATGATAATATCCCAGGAAATATAAAGACAAATATGCTTATAACTGCAATACGGTTTCATTAAGGGTGCTTAATAGGAACTTAACTTTTTAATTTTCAGTATATTCACGTTTTATTAAGAAGACGCTGTGTGCTGCACAAGAGATTTTTAAAAGTATTTACGGTTAAATGGAGTCGTACTTTCTGACACCAACAGATGGCACTGTCATTATTCTTCTTAGCTAATGTTCAAATCACAACGAAATGTTCTCAACTATCCTGTCACTTAATGTACCAAGCTTGAGCTATGGAAGATAAAAACGGTGGAGGGGATTTATTACCAATTATAACGCAGATATTCTCCAACAAAGGCGTATTCCAACAAACGCGCATAGGACTTATATTCCATAAAAACATGTATTCTAGGATCTAATGAGCTTTCAACTAATTGTATAGTGTAATTAATACTTTATGTTAGGTTTCTCCAATATAATGAGTTGATATATACATTCATATTATTTTACCTAGGAATTGAAATACTACACTTAAACATTATATAGTAGGGATGTGGGGTTAGTTGTATAAATTGAATTTTAATATTATATACAGCGTGTTTTAAAATTGCACCTACAAATTTCGAGTAATGATAGTACACCAAAAAATAAAGAATGTAACGGTAAATCGGGTAGAAATTCGGCCGCCTTTCGGATCTATAGGCTGCCGGAAGCGTGGGAAAATGAGCTTTATATTTCAAACAAGACGAACAGTAGAGCTGAAGCGGTATGGTACGGTCAAAGATTTTTGAACATGCTCTATTTAAATAGGCATATTCCTTAAAGGAAGCAGATGATTCCTGGATTTTTTCTGAAGTAGAGGTAGGTAAAGTTGATATACGTCATCACTGGCATCCAACCAGGCAATGATATTCAATCTCTTTGATAATAAATAAAACGTTGGATGAAAAATGCAGTTCTTACTCCTGACTGTTATGCAACCACACATATTCTTTTATAGAAAATAGTTTGGCATATAGAGTCTGATTGAGATATCGACTTAACGCAAATGAATGATTGTTTTCTGATGGAGAGCCGTCTCATTCATGCTCATTCGAGCCGTCTTTAATTCAGAGAATTTCTGGGAATCCCGTATTTCCTTTGGGTAGTCCCTTGCTCGCCCATTGCGGAATTTCTAAATGTGCATTTTTGGATAGTGCAGATTTAAAGTCTGACGGTACCATGTCACATCAGCTCGTAGTGTTAGCAATATGAAGCTCTCAAGATCATTTTCCCACGAATTTTGGTAGCCTGTAGCTCCCAAATGCGGTCGAATTTCCACCCGGTTCCCTGCAACTTGTATCTTTATTTATTTGTTTGTGTATCATCCCTTGAAATTTGTCAGTGTAATATTAAAACACGCTGTATGTGCAAACATGACACTTTACATGAAACTTTTACCCGTTTAAGAGAGAGTAAACATTTTGAATAGATAACAACAACTTATTTTCGTAATCCATTTTAGCATTTCAAAATTCCGTGACTGAGTTTTTCTGTAAGGCAATGAAAACATTGAACCACCAAACCAGGACATATACAAAAAAAAACTTTACGTATCTTTTGAACACGAATGCATTTCCAACATTAAACCATAACCTGAGAGGAGACCCTGAATTCATGCATGTAATGTTGTGTTCATGTACGGTTCATTATCTGTAACGTGGTTAAATTGAATTACCTGCAATGAGTAGGAAGCGCAAACGGGAGTGTATATTCGGGAAACGAAGCGAGAAACCCAAAAGGTAATTTGCTTCTCTAGGGCGTGTCTCACAATGACGTCACCCCTTATCACTGACAGTTCCTAAAACAGCAAAAATCAATGGTGATTAATATCTTGCATAATATTTATGATTGTTTTCTCTTTCAATATTCTTTTCTTACAATTACGGTAGCGTAAATAGTTGTTCCGTTTCTTTACTTTATAAAAAAAAAAATAAAAAAGTAGGAAAGATGAGCTATGAATAAGTACGACATATGTGAAACATTATTTTATTTTTAAATATTGTTTAAATATTTCTGAAAACCCGTGTGTGAAAAAAGTCAATACATCTAAAAAAAATAACATTGTAAATTGGAACTATGCTTCCTTTTATATTTGAACGTATTTTTAATTTAGAACAATTAGTAGAAAAAAAACTTTGGTAAACTTAATTTTGTACGGGTCATAACTTTTGACTTAGGCCTATCAAGAGTGAAACTTTTGTTAAAATCCACAACGCCCAGATGGGATCAAACCCGCGACCTTGAAGATCCCCTCAGACCACATAACTACCTACTACAGCATTAAGTGTTACAAGAAAATATCGTGAAAAACTCATGAAAATCCAAATTTTACCAAAGAGAAATGGTTCGTAATCAGAAATAGATGTCTCAATGCTTTTATGTTAAAATGTGAGTTAAAAATTCAATAATGTTCTCTCTTGGTATAACTGTCTACTCACAAAAATCTCATATCTCCACACCAGCTTTCTCATCTGCTTCAGTACAATCCCTGTGGGCCCATGAGATGCAGCTTTTACATTTGATCCATTTTCTACCTCTCATATCATCCTTTCAAACAAACTTCTACAAAAACTTGTACTAAATTACCATGGCTAAGGTAGGCAGGTCATGTAGCTCGAATGGGTGAAAAATGAAGATTATATTCCATCTTGGTTGGAAATCCGGAGGGAGAGAGACCGTTTGGAACACTAAGACATCGTTCTTAGGAAAATATTAGAAGGTATCTTTGAGAAATAGGTGATGAAAACTGATCTGATATTGTCCAGAATAGAACTTACGAGTTCGTGAGCCCCCAACACTAACTATCGTTGAAATATTTGATCTCATGTTGAAACAACAGAAATACGTAATTTTATGTTCTAAACTTTTTTGTCGGGGGGTTCCAAAACACATGATTGGTGCACATGCCAATTCTCATAGATTTGCTAGGCGTTAGAAAAAATATGTAAATATATATAAATCCGTACCCTAGTTATTAATTAATGTTATAAACATGTTCATTAACTATGTTAATGATCAATTTAAAAAAAAATAGATTGTATTTGTACCAAGTTGTTAGAGCGGGCATAGAGTTCGCAAGGTTTACAGAGGAGGCAGTAGGGGGATAAGGTTGGAAACTTAAGAAAATAAGTTAAATAGGTAAATTCGAGAGTGATCTTCATGATTATGTTTTCTGAGTACACACAGATTGAAAGAAAATGGCTGATCCAAATGCATTTAAAAAACGACACTCCGGAAAATTGCATATGATAGCGATAATAAGCCAATATTAGAAATAATAAAATAAAATATTTCGATTGTTTACATTATTATATAGCTCACTTCGTTATCACCAAATTCACTACTCTTTGATCATTTTTTTAAATCACCGCTGGTCATTTTCTATAAATTTGAGTGTATATAAGATTCTAGTCCAGTGATTCTGCCTGAATCTCCTTCTGGGTGTTTCACTCCCCAAGTAATCGAGTACACCAAACCGAAAAACTTTTACAATCAAACATCGACAGAAACCATGTAAAACTACAATACACCCTTTCCAATTTTGTCCTGTTCTGGTGGAATCCCTGTTTTAGTCATATAGCAAAACTTTACGAAACAAGATTGTAATTTCGAGTTGATTTATGACCCTAGTCAGAGATGTTTAAAAGTTATAAATTCAATCCAATCCAATTCGAATTTACCTATATCACCCCCAGTAGTATCTCAAATAATTATCTTCATTTTACACCAGTAATCCAGATAGATAATATTTGTTTTTAAAGATTTATAATTTATCTTAACGATGGTAGGACAATTTATATCTTGAAGGAACATAAAACTTACATGTATCTCATTTGAAGAAAACATGAGACCTCCTTCATATACTGACAAATTTCATTAATAGGCTTCTATAAGTTATAAGAGTTATGAGTAAGAAGGTAAAATAGTTAAACAGAATGTCGACGTCATCATTTTATTGCCTAAGTACATAGCGAGGTCTCCTAGCGGAGAGAGGTGTTGCTTTTAAAAAACAAAAAAATAATATAAATATGCAATATTGAAAAGGATGAAAATTTTATGAAAACAGGTCTCACAAAATGTCTAACTTTATTAGAATCTTTGAGTTTTATTTAGGTAATTTTGACTCGGGCCGGGTGGATAATGATGGTAGAATTAGTGGAATGAGAAAAGTCGAGGAAACAAGAGAACCAGTAGAAAACCCGCGCACACCATATTTGTTCACCACAAAGCCCATATGGTACGAGCCGGGATAGATGAGTGCTCTAGCATTAAGCCACTGCATCTAACTTTCTTACAATTTCCTTATTTAAAGAAACCTGTAAAATCGAACAAAACGTTTATTTGGAAAGTGGCAGATTCTCGTAACAATGATTACTAATATTTTGTTTCTATATCTCGGAGTTCCTCAAGCTACTAATCATTCATCGCGACGTCCCTGGTTTGCACTAGAATTTGTTTATAAGCTCAGATCGGGAAAGGGTAAAGAAGATGATTTTGCAAGGTAGGCGGACAGGGCCTATTTCGGATGGTACCATTCCAGCTTTTGCCTGATGTAACTCAGAAGAAACTCTTCTCACGAATTGTGTTTATTTCGTGCACATCGAATGTGCAAACAGCGTACAATAGGTATCGGGAATTTATATCTTTCTGAAGGAACTTTTCGTGCACTTCTTATTTACTTTTCAGCTGGATCACTTTCAATACACTTCTAATACACACTCTGTTTCGCATATGTTCCAGTGACACATACATACTAACTTTTTCTTCAACTTCTTCGATATAGAGAGAAAAGGTACGTTTTTAATGTGTTCTCGAACTCAATAGCTGATTTGGTCAATACATAATGTTATTACTAAAACGACTTGGGATCTATCCCTAGTCCTGCCCACTTATTTGATTCTTCGGTAGCAACAACGTCTTTGTAAAAAAAAAAAAAAAAAATCACTAGTTCACATTTTGCACATACAAAGTGAATAGAAGAAATCAAAGTTTGATTCATTTAAAGTGTGATTCAGATGATTTCATTAAAATGGTTCAGTTTGATTCATATCATTCAGTGTGATTTAGATGATTCCATTAAAAAAAATAGTCAAGTGATTCAGTATGATTCAGACGATTAAGTGTGATTCTGATTGTTGAGATGTTTCAGTTTGATTCAGATGATTCAGGTGATTGATTCCATTCACAAGAAGTGTACCTATTTTATAGTCATCATTCAAACCAAAAGATATAACAGGAAAGTATAACATTAATATGACTTAAGCTATGTCAATAGAAATAAATATTGGTACTTGTTTACGATATGTGAAAGGAAATAGTAAATATGTTCTTTTGAATGTACAGATAGGGCTACGTACGTTCGCCGATCCCCCCACGAATTGTTCTGAAACCCTGTGGGGTCCACGGACTGTGATTTTGGAACCATTGGCTTATAGCCAGCAATCATTTTGCTGCAACTTACCATTACCACTTACCATTACTTGAATTTCTTTTTTATCTAGATTTCTTTTGCACCTTATTCTTCCATTTCAAAGAGGTAAAATGAGTGAAAAAGAATGTTTATTCCTTTGATTAGACAAAGAGACGATCAAACACCAAAGGGGAAACAGAGAGAGTAGGAGTGAGAGAGAAAGAGACAGAGAGTGAGAGAGAGAAGGAGGAATTATGATTAGTGATTGGCAGAAGCCACGCAAGACCTCACATGAAAGGACCGAATCGGAGTGCTGATTCGATCGGTCGTCATCAGTCAAATGAAAGCCCAGAGGATTTTTACCTTTTTTTTTTAAAAAAAAAGAGTGGGGAAAAAACGAGAAAAAAATACAAAAATAATCTCTTTATTTCTCTGAGCCGTGTGAATTGAGAGTGGTCCACAGCTGATACACTTGGTGACAAAGGACGTGAAAAAATATTTCAGAGGAAAATAAAAAAGCTTTGTAAGCAATATAATTCAAAAGAGAAAAGGTTCATAACACACTTGACAGTAAATCTGGATAAAATCTTTCCTCTTTTTTAGATTTCTTTTTGTTTACATCAATCAATAAACTGATGCTGTAATTTTCGCATACTTGTTAAGAAGAAATGGTGAAAGCAAACAGTGGAGTGATCTTTGAAAACTTCAGGACATTGTCGTTCTTAAAGGCAGAACGCCCTAAGCGCCAACATATTCCAAACAAAGTTTTTATAACAGCGCGATAGCAATTCAAAATATTAGAAAATCGTGAGTACAAGGTAAAATTTTGTGAGTACAAGGGTAAATTTCTTGAGTAGCTAATTACTTTTTTAAGATTTGAGACATAAACCTTGCACGAATACCGCCTAATGCACACAATAAATACCTTTGTGATCAAGGAGTTCGTATTTTCCCCGCTAGATGGCAAACCATGTTCGCAAATGTGCTGGAACCTATGGAGGGTTAAGTGTACTATATTTTAACACTATTCGTGCTAAGCAAGCTCTATGACAGATTTCTTAAGACGAATTATACATATATTTTCTATTATTTAGCATTATTTTGTGAATAAATGAATAAAAATCTTATGATTTCTTGAGTAGAGAGTCCGGAATTTGTGGTAGGAAGGAAACTGTCCAAATTTTCCGAGTATGCCGTGAGTTCAAAAACACATTTACACAAAATATTAACAACCATGTATCTACTCCATACAATCTCTTTAGCGATATTTTTTTCCGCGAATTCGCCAGCCGCTAAATCCTACTGTCCCTAACAATAGATATAATCGTGTCTTGTGTTAGAAATGCAGGCACATTGCTAGAGAAACTATACTTTTAGTTAATATTGTGGTGAGAGGGACAAATTGTAGTTGTACTATTGTGCTACTCTTGTATTGTGCTAAAATCACATTGTGTATAATTGTAAAACTACGGGCTAATAAATATTTCTGTCTTAAGCAGGACTTGAACACGGTTTGTTTAGTTAGACGACTATCGTCTTACGAACTTTTCTCTTGACAGAGTTTTGTTCATAGCTGAGCAGCTTAACCAGAATAAGTTAAAGGAACCGCTCTAGATAATTTGTATGACTTATATTTAAATGTCATCTTGTAATACCATAGCCTTCTCATAATTAACAAAATATCCTACTCTATACATTTGCGGATGTGAAAATAAAATTAATAATAATTGGATGTAATACATGATACGGTTATCGGTTTCTAGTTTATTGCGAAGTACAGATACTCAATATGGCCTACCAGAGCATTCAAATAACTTCTCTCTACGCAATATTGCCCACAATACTGGCGACTTCTCTTTAAAAAGAAAGATATTCATGACTTTTAATATGTAACCTTGTTAATCCTGCTACCGATGATTTACACCGTAGCTATTTGAGAGAAATTATATATACAGGGTGAAAAGAAAAGATGGTTACAAATTTCGGGAGATGAATCCTGACATTGAAATAAGAATATATGTTCATTTAAATATGGGTCGAAATCCGCAACGTTTGCAAAATGGAACCGAAAATCAACTCTTTGCAATGGTAAACACTATGAACATTTCACCATATATCTTAAACGATGGAATAAAATTTAGTTTCCGGAAGGTAATTTGCATCAACACAGGGAATTTAAGGGCTGATTTTCATGAAAGCTTGCCTTGCTTGCTTTGCTGGCGATTTGGGTGAATAGTCAATTGAAATATGTGTTACACTTATAACACATAATAGGGGGTCTTAAAACACATGTTTCAATTGAATACTCACCCAAATCGCAAACAAAGCAAGCAGCACAAGCTTTCATGAAAATCAGTCCTAAGAGTTAACAAGTTATGTAATCGGTTGATCAGTGTTTCCTACCTGGTATATCGTTTAATGTTTCACCGATTCAATATCCATGGTAACTTCCTTTCATTACTGTGAGACTATCTCACTGACCGCGAACAATGTGTTGTTCTTTCTAGATCATCTTCTAATTTTGTTCCCGTTCTCTCTGATGTACCTCAAGGTAGTGTTTTGGGCCCACTCCTTTTCCTTCTATATATGGACGATCTCCCATCTTATCTCTCGTCATCTAAAACCAAAACAAAATTCTTTTTGCTGACGATTGTAAATTATTTCGAGAAATCAGATCATTACAGGATGTTGCTGATCTCCAAAATTCCATCTCTGACCTCTTGGACTGGTGTAATGCGTGGAACTTGAAAATAAATCCCTCAAAATCTTCTTTTCTTACTATTTCATTAAAGATGAATCACATCCCATCTTCCTATATCATTGAAGATAATCCTATCGCTAAAGTTTCTTCTTAAAAAGGCCTTGGAGTGGTATTTGACGAAAAACTTCTGTTTGCTGATCACGTGACTTCTATAACTAACATTTCTATGGACTTACTTCGTCTTCTCCCTAGATTTACAGAAATTAAGGACCTTCATTCATTGAGTATGTTCTATAAAACCTTCTCCTAAAATTGAATATTGCTCCCCAATTTGGAACATGGCTAGTATTTCTAATCTATCTCATATTGATTCTGTTCCGAACTTTTTTCTTGCTATAGTCAAAAGAAGAATACCATCAGTACGTAGCTTAAGCAAACCCGTTCTTGGTCTCCACGTTCCCTCTTCTCGTCGCAAGCTGGCAGATTTGATGTACTTATGCAAGATACTTAACGGGAATCTTAGAACTGGAGAGTTGATATCTAAATTTTACTTCCGTGTTCCCTTACGAATAACCAGAAATAATAACCTCCTTCACTGTACCACGCCTAGGCTAAGTATACTGCAGCGCTCCTTATTCCATAGACCAGTAATTATGTACAATTATCTCGATTCAAATATCGATATTTTCGGATCTGAAAACACTTTCCATCGAACGCTAAATACCAATATCTGAGCTATTCCTCTTGTGTATTATAATCGTCATGTTATTGATATCAATTACTGAGCTATGCGTTGTTTAAAATTTAATTTCATGTTATTTAGTTTGTTGCAATGTTATTTAGTTTCTGTGTAAAATGGCAACTCCAGCTGTATCTGAAACATACACTACATCAGTTTATTTGATATTTGACATCTGCTAGTAATGGTATGCAACATAATGTGAAGCACAGAACGCAATGTTTCCAACTGTGAATTTCATACAAGGTTAGACATGAAAAATTGTAATGTTTCTTCAAAAGAAAGGGCAAACTTTCAGTTGGCAACACTGCGTTCTGCGCTTCATATAAATAGATCATATAAAAGTACATGTTGTAAATAATATTTACTTTGGGTTGGTGGGATTAGGAAATAAATAATACGAACCGCGCAGCAATAACAAGCGTGTAAAACTGAGTTAGATCTGAAAATGTAGTCCATATTGGTTTAGACCATCGAGCTTTACATAACGATACTGGAATGACTATTTATCCCCAGTTTTATAATTGACCGTTAAGCTTATAGCCAGGCCTAAGTTGAGGTTAAGTGATATTTTACATACTGGACACAAAATATGACTTGGCCTCAACTTAGCTCTAGGTAGAAGCTTAGCGATCGACTGTAACTGTAACACTAGGGGGTTAGTGTTGAAAGACAGAGGCCAGAGCAAATATTTAAACTAGTCTAATCCAGTGTGGACCACATTTTCGATTCTCAGTTTTATACGCTTGATATCGCTGTGCAGTCCGTTTTTAGGTTTGTCTTCACTCCTGAGCTATTTGTATAATAGTATACCGTACTCTCCATATAATAGAAAATACTGCAAATAATATTTACGTGTTTTTCTGGAGAAATTAAGACATAAATAAAAAACGGGCCGCACAGCGGTATCAAGGCTAAAAAAAACTGAGTTAGAACCAAAATTTTGGTCCATATTGGTTTAGACTGCAAGTGGAGGAACGAGATTAAGTGTCCTCTCCGCTGCCTAACTTCATATATTCATGAAATTTTCAATGGCAGCAGTCAGTCCAGTGTCGCTTTTAGATAGAGGTCATTGGTTTAAACTTTAAGGCTCTTTGACACGGCAGCATTTGTGCTAAGAGAAATCTTAGCGATAGCAGTAGTGCCAGAATGTGAATGCAAGCATGCTCCAATAGGGCAAGATGCTCTGGTATAAATCCATAACATTTTTGCTGTTTTACGCTGGCACACTGCTATTGCTTAGATTCATCGTAGCAAATGCTGTCAAAATTAACTGTTCCCTCTGCTTTCTGGCTTTATATAATCATTATTTTCGTAATGGCACCGATCACTCTGGTATCGCTTTTAGAGTGTCTTCTTATGAATATGTGCTCAATATTCGTTACTTTTGCATTTTTTTTCAACATTTTACATAATTCATGGAAACAGTTTAGGTTAAGTAAAGTCAGGTTAAAATTTTATTTTCGTTATATGTATTTTCAACATTACTGAATTCATGTAAATAGCTTAGGTTAAGTAAAGTCAGATTAGAACTTTTTTTTCGTTATACGCATTTTCAACATTTTACACGTCATGGAAATAGTTTAGGATAGGTAAAGCCAGGTTAGATTATTTTCTTCATTATAGTTACTGAAAACGCTAAATGTCACGTTTAACGAAAGCATATAACGCGTTTATTCACTTCCTGTGTTTTCGTAAGGGATGATACACCCCGTGACATACGTTATCTGGAGGAAAGAACATAGACATGATTGGAAGGGTTCTTTTCGTGGAACGATTCTAAACGTAACTGGTTTGCTGTTCAGAAATTTACATACAAGAAAAGGAGGTACTATACATGGCGTTATTTGATACAAGAATTAATCAATATGATGGCACAGTAACCCAATTAACTTTCATTAAATATATTTTCTATTATCCTATATATTTTAGATTTTATTTAAAAGTACATTTCAAGATTACCCTTGATCTCAGGATTACATCATTTTCAACTGTGAGTAATGGTTAATTCTTTTACTAAATTTACTAATTCCCTTTAAACCAGAGTGGTTATGAAATGATGATGAGGGTTTGATGACAATAACTATACTAATCGAAGGCAATCTGTTTATTTTAAAATAGTGTAACTTGATTTTCATCAGTGTGTTTTGTTTAATCTTATATTCTACTTCTGCAAAATTTATTTAATAGTTGATGTCACGCGCATGACGTAGAAGAGTGACACAACTAAAAAAAATGTGACTTTTGAGAAGAGCAGGAAAACGAATTCAGTTAACATTATGTTTAGTGTAGTACAGAGACGACAAAACTGTCCTCTAACGGCCACCGTTTAAGCTACGAGCATGAAAATTTGTGAGGGGATAGAGTGAAACCTTGTGCATCTGACCATGTCAAAAACTAAAATTTGCCACATTTTGAGTTGTGTCACTCGTCTATGTTATGGGTGATATACCTGATTTTATTTAAACTCGGAAAGACAGTCCAAATATAATTTAATCTTCTGTTCTTATTCGCCTACATATCTGCATTTCCGTAGAAACAATGAAAACATCTTCTCCGTTCAAAAATCAAGGAAAGTTTGACGTTTCTTTGGTTATACATGAAACAGTTTCTTTGAAACCGTTCCATTTCGATCTACAGGAACCGCTCCAAGAAGGGATTCAAAAAATATTAACCATCCCTAAAAGATGCCCACCATTTTACAGTGTAACATGTTTATTAACTTTAACTATTGGAGAGAAAAAAAGATGATATAATTGTTCAAAATATTAGAACAGTCTAGTTCAGATTTCTTAAATGTGATCTTATTTTTTTCTTACAGGTATGTCTTCACTAAAGAAGGAAACGATTTCAAATAGGAAGCCATGTTAACTGACTTTCAAAATGAAATTGCACGAAGCAACTTTGGAAACAAGTACACAATAATGGGACAAGGGTAAGTTAAATAATTTGATTATCGCAAAGCTTGCAGCAATATTGAGAAGCGGAAAATTTTCCTCGAATGCCTGCAATGGGAAAATAGGAGTTGTACAAAACAAGAATATCACTAAAAAAAAAATCCTGTGGCCTTGAGGGAGTGAGACGCAATATGCTCTTGTTTACGGCTTAACTCGAAAGAGAAGCTGCTTTGTTAACTATTATTAGATCGACGCTAAACCTAATTCTCGCTCTTACTGCATGTAAAGGGGAACTACTCATATGTTGATATAGACTTTTAGTTATTCTTGTAGCCTATATACGAATACAGATCTTACACACTTGAATTGACATCAGGAAAGTATCGTATATAAACAAATACTCTGTCATTATGTTTTCCATGCTTTCAGGTTTCTCTATTAGCCCACGTGAGTTTAAGCGAGATGTCGGTTAACCTGTATATTGAAATATAAAATTAATTCCATTTTTTTGGAAGAAACTAATTTCCTTTGAAACAGTCTTTTGAATTTCTCAAATAAAAATCGAAAGAAAATATTCATAGTTCGAGAGAAAAGAATCGTACAGTACTTTGGTAGGGGCAGATTAAACCAAGAGTCAAACAGGCTAGTTCGTACGTACTAATGTGCCCCAAGCGACCAGGCACGCATACCACCATTTTACTGATAACTCAATAAATATGTTACGCAGAAGCTTACCAGTCTAAAGGAAAATCTTACATCTTCGATAATCGTCGGAATCCACACAAAGTAAAAACTAGTTGTTTCACCACCATGTTCTTTTAGTATGTTAATGGTTGAACATCAGTGTTGCTCACCACATAGTTCATCTTTTTCATTAGTAACAGCTAACGGCACTGTACCAATGTCCCCCTCTCTCCCTTGGTCTGTAATTGTTTGTCTCTCTGTTACTTAATTTACGCGTACATTATAAAGTTATGGTTTAAGCGTGTCACGAGTCTGAGGAATCTGAACTACTCTATTTTTAACTAACTGTTAATAGTTAAATATTTCGTTAATTCAAGTGACTAGTGACTAAAAATTAAAATTCAATACGATTAAATACATTGTGTTCAAATTAAGAAAATCTTAACAAATTTGAGTAAAGTAGTGAGATGTATTTTATTTATTAATACCTGGATTATCAAATTGACCTAATTTGATCAAGTCCAAGTGGCTAGCCAGAAGAACCATCTATTAATTGTATTATACTTTATCATTTTCTTTAATCAAACAACAGATTGGTTCGTAATTTCGTACTATTTTCTCAGGAAGTTAAGTTGTAGACGTGATAAATTCACTTAGCGATGCAATTAAGAGAATATAGACAGCAGAGGTGTCCATTTTGGCCTGACCTCCACTTCACCTCCCCTCCAGCTCTGATCTGGCCCTCCACCTCCACTCCACAAAGTCCACATCACCCTCCAGCATGGAGTTCGCCCTCCACATCACTTTCCAGCATGGCGATAACCCTCCCCCTCCACTCCACATCACTCTCCAGCACGGTCACCACCTCCTCCACTCCAGTTATGATCTTCCCCTCCACCTCCACTGCACCTCCTCTCCAGCTCTGATCTGGCCCTCCACCTCCACTCCACTTCGCATCACCCTCCAGCACGAAGGTCACCACCACCTCCACTCCAGCTATGGTCTTCCCCCTCCACCTCCACTCCACATCACCCTCCAGCATGGGGTTCGCCCTCCACCTCCACTCCACACCCCCTCCAGCATGGGGTTCGCCCTCCACCTCCACTCCACATCACCCTCCAGCTCTGATCTGGCCCTCCACTTCACAACACCCTCCAGCACGGAGATCACCACCACCACCACTCCACCTCCACCCCAGCTATGATCTTCCCCTCCCCCTCCACTCCGCATCACCCTCCAAGTTGGAGCGTGAGGGAGAATTATGTTGAGGGGTGACCTCCGGAGGGGCCATCTCCGGAGGGATGAACACCTTTGATAGACTGTTGTCTGGTGACGTATGTCTCATAGAACATGTTACGAGGCATTAAACCTATCTTGCATTAGTAGGCTTTTTTCTAGTGAAGTTCAAGTTGTCATGATACGTACCAATACGTACCGTTATAAGTTACTCTAAGAGTACACCATGTGTCGATGCGCGTTCAGGTGGAACTAGTGTTTATGGGTGGACGTTGCTAGCATATGAAACCGTTTTCGCACGTTTCATTGTCTGGTTTTCGTCATTTAGCTATACTTTTGGACATCAGTGTATATTTACAAATACAGGGCTTAATGTATCTGCTGAAGTTATAACCTAAGATTTGTGTGTGTGTGTGTGTTGAAGAGAAAGTAGATCAACTGCATCTAATTGAGTTTTGTGCTTTCGATCTGACAACACCAGCCTGGAAAACCATAATCAGGTCACCTGCCCACCATCGATAGCAAGGAGTCTCCCTCTCTGTTTCTACACTCTTCAACACAACGAAAGGTACCCGTGTTTGTCAGCAGAAGTTGGAGCTTCATAGTCCAGCATCCCAAACAGCACAATCACGTGAAAACGACATCATTTTTGGTCGACAAGTCAAAATCACGTCATTGTAATTAAACCTACATTGCTATTACGTGACATTCTGGTCTTTTAATTGACGTAATTTTGTCATGTCTCGTCCCATAGTTTTTTGACGACATACTGTGATTATATCTCGTTTTTGATAGCGATTGCCAATCTGGTTGGAGTGAAACAGTGAACTTGTCGGATTCAACTGTTATATGTGTGTGTGTCGTTGCTTTCTAAAATGTGGTTAAAGACGCAAAGGCAACGGGATCAAACGATTGTTTTGGAAAAAATTGGTTCATTTTATATGTTTATTTGAAACAAATACCTACAAGAACAATCTGCTACTGGAGGGATTTTACACACGTCATTTTGTTTGTGGCATTTACCAGTCATTTCGATGTGTTTTACATTTCTTGACCAAAAATGACATCATTTTTACGTGTGTGTGTTGCTTGGGATTCTTCATGGCATGATTTTCTTATTCAAATGCCTCGAAATGACACCCAACCATTTGATACTGGAATAGATTAAGAAGCAAGTGACCCATTGTGGACAGTGGATGGACAATCCCTATACCATCTGGATTTGATGCCAATTGGTGATTTGGTCAGCGAAGACAGAAAAGTTCATTTTTTTCTGCTGTAACCAAACACTCGTTGTCCAGGAAGCACCGTTTCTGAGAAAGGCTCTTTATTTGAAGGATTTGGTGAGCTAGTTCATTAGAAATTAGTACCGCAAGATCGGATATTGGAAGAAGGTAAACTCTATGGGAAATCATCAACAGTAACTCAAAAACAGACAGCAATAATCAACAGAAAGAACACTCTTCTTTAATTAGATAATGCGCTGAGCCATGTGTTGCCGGTATGTACAATGAACTAGAGCACTTGTAAAGAATCGAGTTATTGTTTCACTTGCTGTATAGTCTGGATCCTGCACTATCATTTCCACTATGCCCAATTTTGTCAGGGGTTGATAACTTTGTATTTTGGGCCATTTTAATAACTATAGACTTAGGCCCATTACGATGCCATTAGCTATCAAGTTTTAAAATACACAAACATCCATGCCTCAGCCAGGATTCGGACCCAGAACGTTGGAAACGCTGGCCTGACGCCTCAGACCGGACGACTATTGCGGTCGGCATTAGAGACTGGTAATTTGATGACACAGAGAAACAGAAAATAGAATCTTCATGTGTTTATTTTTTTTTGGGGGGGGGGGCTCCAACATATTTGGTTTCTTTTAGCTAATCGTTGGAATTGAATCAGACATGAGAATGGCTTTCACTTATAAGGAAACCACTAACACCTAAACCATAGTGACGTGGGTGACACTGCTTCTAAAGTCTTTCCAGTGTAAAAAATTATAATCACCCTCATTGAAGAAAGTCACCCTCAATATACCTACATTGTTTCTCCGGAACAAATGCCAATGAATTATAAACAATATTGAGTTGCATTTTGATTATATGCTTCCACATCTTTGACTAAGACCAATAAACAACAATGCGCACGTTTGTAGTTAATGATCTAAAGGTTACACAACACACAAACGTATCTATAACTTAATCTGCTGATGATCATAATAAAATATAAGGTCTACACCAGAGTTACCGAGCGGATAAATTCAAAATCACGTTCTCCTGTACAAAAAAAAACATTAGTTTTAGCGCAGCCAGAAATGGGGAAGCGTGCTAAGTCTATCTATTATGAGGTCTATGGTAGTACACAAACTAATAACACGGTGTCGGTATGAGTTGACCACGTTAACCAGGGGGTAATTCCGTGCCTCATTTCTGCATTTTCAGATTCTTCACTCAGAACAAATAAGCGTCCAAGCCCACCACAAACTAGATAATCGGGGTTACATGCATTGGACCAACACGGCGTTTGACCAACACGGCGTTGAACCAACACGGCGTTGGACCAACACGGCGTTGAACCAACACAGCGTTGGACCAACACGAAACCATCACGGCCTAGGACCAACACGGCGTTGAACCAACACGGCGTTCGACCAACAATAATAACGGTCATACGACCAACACGGTAAAACACAAATCTTGATAATATTGAAATAATTATGTAATAATAATTTATGTAAAAAACTCTAGCTTCAAGGGTTACATGCGTTGGACCAACACGGCGTTTGACCAACACGGCGTTGGACCAACACGGCGTTTGACCAACACGGTGTTGAACCAACACGGCGTTGGACCAACAATAAAATTGACAACGCCCCAGATATATACAACCTAAAAATATAATAAAAAATTTGATCTTAAATTATTTTTTTGAGCACCTGCGTAGAACCAACACTGCGTTGGACCAACACTGGCATGAGACCAACACTTCGAAGTACCGGCGTTGGTCCAACACGGCGTTCGACCAACTCAGATTTTTGCCCTGGGGTGTTGGTCGTACGCCGGTTCTTGCTGCTTGAGAGGCTGTTGGTCGTACGAAGTGTTGGTCCAACGACGCATCCCCGATAATCGGAATACTATCTAAAGAGTGTCCATTGAGTGATGTAAGATTATATTATTGGCCAAGGAATCAACAAGTGGAGGTTAGAATGAAACAAAAATTAAAATAGCGTTACTTCGGATCGTAATTTAAAAGAAGTTGAAAACTAACACTGTGTGTGAGATTAATTTGTCTTGTTAGTGGATTTTCGCTATAGTGTCGCTATAGTATTCGTCCATTGAAAAATCTACTTTACGTTGTCTTTTTAGCGAATTATGACGTCATAAGCTGTACTGTCAAATACTTCGGAATCGAATTCTCTAAAACATTTTTAACCTTATATCACAAAGTTCCATTACACCATGGACCCTACTTTCCAAAATTGTAATATCGTATTTCGTCTTCCCAATTTTATTGTTTTTCTTTTTCAAAAATCGAAAACATAGTAGTGGGGTAGTATGAAAAGGACCATTAAGAAATATTTTCCTCCTACACATCTCATCACTATGGTATCCGTCCTCTTTACAAAGAACATTGTTAGAAAATTTGTTCATTTCTTGTACAAATGTAAATGATTCCTATACCTTTGTAAGTTTGATAACACAGGAAAGAGCGTGCTTTGTCATTTTTTGTGATTTTACAAGAGAGTATTTTTAAAAGTCGATAATGGACATTATTTGTATACCTTCACATGAAATAAAGATGTACTTTTAGTAGACGAACTATGAATATTATCTTCATAGATAATAATTTGTTACGAAAGCCCTTCAAAGGGTAAACAGAAGACAAAGAAACATATTCTTATCTCACTGTGACCAAAAATAGAAAAAGCACTTTCGTTTTCTGTAATTTTTCAATTTTAAAACATTTTGTACTTATTTTCATGCAAGCTATAAAGTGTTTCAAACAGATGTTATGCTAAAAATAAGTACGAAAACAAATTGCGGTGGTGGGGATTAAACCCGTCTTGCTTTAACCTGCTACACTACGCAGAACAGAACCAACCTGCTACATTCATCGCTGTATACTGAACAAGTTCCATACAAAAATGAGTGCGTCACATGCTATCCGGATACTGTGTACAAAATTTTTAAAGTACACAAAGGTAATTCTAAGTTGACGCTTTACAAAAAGTGTACAACAGATATTTTTTATAGTGTAGACGACATAAGATTCGCACGTGTTTGCACGTCATCAAAATTCCAGAATCATAATCATAAAAGAAATTTAAATATTCATTCCATCACTCTGCTGTATTTGTCTTGAGTTTATATTAAAAGATTTGTTTACCAAAAATCTTCATATTGCTTCGAATTTTCTTTTACAGCACTCCCATTTTCTTTTCTACTTTGCAGTTATGTAGATCACTAAAGAACTTCATCTTCCTTTACGGATATAACGACTGCAATAAACGCTTGGGAGAAACCCTTCCTGAATCTTAGCAGCGGTTGCGATAAAATATGCTTCAAATTATGTTTCGTGATGAAAGTCTGTGTTTTTTGAAGCGTGGTTATGATCCCTGAGAGAGTTTGGTATTGCCAGTTTTATTGCAGCATTAGTTTATGACTAGGTAACACTGTGCTAATTGAATGTAAGGTCGCGTTTTAGTACGTACACGTGCTACGTCATAGAACCGCACTTTACTAATTAGAATAAAACACTTCGCATTTCCTTTTAGTTGTTGGGTAAGGAACAGCAAATGAAAGTAAAAGCTGGAAAGTAAAGTTTTGTTTTAAAGATAAACTTCTAAATTTTCTGAGCACTGCTCTCTAGGTTCTAAATAAACAAACACCTAAATTAGAAGGGGAAAACATGTCAGATCTCTGTAAATAGTTTTATGAGCAAACTGTAAAGTATGTAAATATTGGAAGATAGCAACCAAGGCTGCAGCCATTTTGTTGATTCATTATTGATGAATCTCGTTGCTACGCTGAACGTTGAGTAGGAAGAATTGACGAAAAGATTTGTGATGGTACGAGTGCTCGAAGTGGCTTAGTAAAGGTAAGGGAATTCTTGGAGAAGTGGGCTTAAAATGTAAGGGTACGCTTGCACCTAGTGGTGGTGATTGCTTATGGAAAGTAAAGAGAGTGGACTCCCATTAAAAAAAATTAATAAAAAAACTTTTTACATGCATAATTTTCTTAAACAATTTGTACTAAAAAGAAAATCATAATTTTGTTTATGCATGACTAAATAGAAAAGTATAGGGCGCACTCTCATATACAGTCACTTTATAAATACTTGAATTAGCGCGTCCTTGATTTTCTTTTTAGCCATGAATAAACAATATTATTTTTTTACTTTTTAGTACCAATTGTTTAAGGAAAGTATGTATTTAAAAAGTTCTTTTGCTATTATTTTTTTCAAGTTATTTAGGTGTTGGATACTTTTTCTCAAGCTAATATTTTGTTCTTTAAATCCTAAATTGTTCTGCAACCAGTCAAAACACATCACCATTGCAGGCTAGTATTTAATTTAGGATAAAGAAGTCCATATTTAAAATAATATTAAAATATGCTTTTTAAATATCTAAATATGATATATAGAAATATATGAAAGTAACAATGGAATATTGTATTGTCACCCGACGTCGCTGTGCAAAATTTCATGATTGCATGACACCGGGAAATGAGTTAAAATAACGTTGTAAGATTTGAGAACACCACGATCCATTTGTGAACTAAAGAAAAGAATGTAAAAAAGGCGGGGTACGCGAAATCTAAAATGAAAATGTTAAATGTGCGACGTGCCTCCCACTTCGACCATTGGATGGTACTGGTGTGGAACGTAGTTGCAATATATTGTTTATGTAACACCGAAGTACTTAAAAGGACCTAGAATTAGAAAGAAAACACTGCTTAGAGAAGAAATTAGAATCTTTATCTACCCAAAAAATGTACCGTGAGGCCGTATCTCAATTAGTTGAGCGTTTGTTTAGCATTCAGGAGGTCCTGGATTTTATACCAGCTGCCAACCATAGTGATATGTTTTTCCTCAGTCATACCAGATAAATGATAGTACCTACAACTTAGCTTCTGACCGACTCCTTCCCGCATCCTTTGCCCCTACTCTCTTCCGAACAGAGCCAAACATTTTTAAAGACTATAAATATTAAGGAAAAAATAAACGGAAAATATATAAGAGGACGCCGGCGGCTAGCAAAATCCATCATGGGATAATGTGAATAAAATAGTCAAAAAGGTAAAGAAAAGAACAGATAAAACTTGTCATTGAAAACTAGAAAAATAAAATAAACTGAAAGAATAGATCATAATATGTGAGTGAGTGAAATGTTATTAACGTCCTAAACGAGATTGTGAGTTTCTAAGGGCGGGACCTACAGTTTTTAGTAAAGTGAACTCAGAAGCACTCTGTTGAATTGAGTATTAACTCCGGCGGGATTTGAACCCAAGATCCCGCGCACAGAAAACGAGCGCTCTAGCCTCTCGACTGCGTCCAGAGGTATTAAAAGTTATCATTTTGTTAAAAGTGTGGTTTAAAATTTAATGTTTTGTTGCATATCAAAAACATGTTACCAAATATGAATTAACTGCTGCTTCTATTTATAAATGTTAATTTAAATACTGTGAATTCCAAATAGTGCGAGAAGAAATGAATGAAAATGGCTTCGTCTTTACTTGAACACTCTCGAACAGAGATGATGCTTCTTCTCCACTATTATGAGGTGATGGCTTCATGAGTTGACGCACTAGATAAGGTTTCGAGGATCACAGCAGCTCCGGTTTTTTTTTATAACCCTTTTTCGTTTACATTTTCGTCTTCTTTCAACATCTCCTTCTTCTTTTACAAGTACAAAAGACCTACTCCAGCAGGTGGCACTGGTTTCTATCTACTCTCAAGATTGAAAATATCTCCCCATGGGAGTTTCAAATCATGGTTGCCAACCAAAGTTAATTTATCATAAAAAAAAATATTGTGACTCTCGAGTATTAGATATCAACGAGTACACTATCATGATGACTCAGGTAGAGTTGGTCAAGACTTAGTGCAAAATTTGAATTATCTAACCTCAATATTGGTAAATCAAATTCAAAATTTGCGAAAGCCTTTAACAATATATCTACGTTAACATGGTTAACACGACAATTCTTAAAAATATATTTTCTTTTTAAAAAAAAAGAAGAGGTATGTGTACAGGTATCCCGTTTTGGCAAACTGTTCGCATAAAACAGGATATTCTAAGAAAAAGCCTGTGGAACGTATTTATTTTACTATAGTCAGAAGATTTTTTAAAAAAAATACAGTAATTACAAACCATGAAATACATTAAAAAGAAAAATATATAACAAAATGAATTAATTAAAAGATGTACTAATATTACTGTTAATTTAGTAATTATTTTGTACCAGTATATTTATAAAAAAACAATTAGCAGTTGCTCATTAAATGTATCTGTATTTAATTAAATTATTTTCAAATTACGAATAATTTTAATATTAAATGTAACGTTTTAACTACCTAAGATACTATCTCGTTTTGTCATACCACATCCTGTTTTACTCGACTATACTCTGGAGAAAGCAATACAACATTTTCAGAAGACCAAATAAAGTAACAGGAAAGATTGAAATGAAGGTGAAGTTGTAATCAAGGAACGTTTAGCTTGATATAAAAATTTTACTGGCAAAGCTCACATACTTGGAAAATTCAGAGCAATTTAGTATAAGTCACTATGTTTAACTTCGCACTTTACAAACATTGGTGTCGTTTCGTTTCACTCCACAAATTACACAATCTGAATTGTGACGTCGCGAGTCTTGTCCTGCAGTTGGATTGTAGTAAAGAGTATTTTGCAGCATTTCCTTGAAATCATTGAGTATCCTATTTTAACAGACCTTTTTGTTTTATCCTACTCTTCCCTATAATGAACGTATATATTGGTATTTCGTCTTTAATTATAATACACACTTTTCCATCAACAATTGTAATTTTTTTTCTCCTTCAAACTTGCAATAATTTGCATTAATAGGTTATATAAACAATAAATCCATCAAAGGTTCTGAGGGATGTTGACCGTTGATGGGCGGATATCTGGCATAAAGTAGGCAAATTAGGAATGATTGCCTGTTGAAGATGCGGTTCTAAGAAATTCCTCTGAAGATACCAACAAACACTTTTACTTATGGTAGTATTATCCTTTTGAAAAATATTTATGGTGAATCTTTCGTGCTTGTAACAATAAAGATAGATTCATTTATGTATGTGAGTGTAATGCGTGTATTTCGCCTTTCCCCATAGAGAAACGCTTAATTTAAACTATTAGGGAATTACAGGGGGCAACCCCCTGGGCCCCCGCTCCTTATGAAACTTAACTTTACATATACACACAATTGCTCGCTATTTTATTTACACTCTCTCCTTAGAGAAACACTTATTTTGTATTGTTAATAAATTTTGATGTAAATTGTTGGGGAGCAAGCCCTCCTGGTCTCCCCGGATGCCTATCTTTGTACATGCATGTGCTGTTTGAAGACCTCAACATTACATAGTTTGTTCGATAATGATATGACCATGAGATGAAATAATATATATATATAATTTCTTAGAAAATAGGCTGGCAACGCTAGCAAGTGGGTTGCTTGGCAACGTAGGCCCTCTCAGTTTTTTGCGTTGTGCTGGATAATATGTATGTCAAGTTTGGCGCAGCAAGGCATAACTGAATGGAAAGCAATGCAAGCAATTGTTTTTTTTTTTAAGGAAATAGGCTGGTAACACTGAACCACTGCAAAAATTAGGACATTTCCAGGGACTCTAAACTAGTCTGGCCAAGACGTCTCCAACAATACCTTGCTGTTACCGCCCATATAATTAATTTTATCTTATCTTATCCAACAATACCTCAAGAACTCTATAACTCTACACCTTCCAGATCCTGAGATTAAATTTCTGCAGAACGGACAAACATCATTAACGGGACTAGAAGGTCCCTTTCGCTATTGTTTTGTTATCAATGGACCGAAAATATGCTGTTTATAAGCGAAAAAATGCACAATAGTAAAGAATTCACGGGTCACAGAGATTAATGTATGTAATGTAAGACCTGATCCTATTAAATCTGTAATTTATTTATTTGCTTACTTGTAGGCATAATTTACTGTAATTTCTTTACAGTATGTCATGTACTTAGGTGCTTACATAGTAGTTCTTATAGCAGGCATATGTTCGTTGTAATGGAGTTTTAATTGACGCATAACATGTATTTCAATACTATTTGCAGAATGTTCAATTGTGTACACAATGTCAGACCTTCATCTTTTATTCATTCAGTAGGTCGTTCATTTATTCATTCATACCCAATTCACGACGTCTAGTGATTACGATCAGTGATTTCAGGTAAGAAAAAGTGAGCAGTTGCGAGTTTAAATTCCGCGCTCCTCTGTGGTGCTTGAGATCGTCGGTTCAAGCCCTGCTCGTACCATGTCGGTTTTGTGCTGGGCAAATACCATGTGTGTGGCCCCGTTTCCTCCCAATTTCTTAATCCCCATCATCTGGTCTGAGCCAAAGTTGCCTAAATACCTTAAAATATAATTTAAAAAAAATGAATTCCGTTCACGGTGACCAACCTAACCGATGTTTTGCAGGTAATGTATCAATTTCACTGGGTGAATGTCAGGATTGTGTCTAGAAAATAGACTCTGGCCGATATGTTTCAAATCGGATTTTTGTGTGTTTTCACAGTTGACTAGATTAGGTCACGCCAACATTTACTAAACTAATATATAGGCTGCGAGATCCTCTTGTTAATTCACTCTGCCTTGTATACACACGTGTGTTTACATATTTAAAATATACAGAAGGAAGCCAGAAGTTAGTAATTTGATGTCTGCATAAAGACGTAAGAGAAGCGTACCTCTTTCCTTCATAGTATACTCAAGCATTTGGGAATTATGGGCTGATATTTTCTCTAATAAATAAATAAAGTTTAGGAATTTCTTGTCAATTTCCATCAGTCATTTTTTCTAAAGTTATTGTTAGTATAGTATGTATGCAAATGTTTACAGAATCGTTCCATTCTCTCTTGGATGTTTTTCTGGTCTATTTTGAGCCAACGTTAGTTAGGTATTTTTTATCTTTGCGTATGCAATCACCGTACTCTCCCTGGAGATACGTAGGCTGTCCTCCCACGTCAGATGTGCCTCTGTCGCTTCTCAGCATCAGGCCCTTGTAAATAGACACACTAAGTGTAAAATATTAGTTCCAATAAGGCTGTTGGTTTCGTGAGATAAAGAGAATTAATGTTGGAAGCACCTAACGTCACAAGGACTTTATTCACCTTTAGAATTATTTTTATCCTTTTCAGAAGACCCCCCCCCCCCCCCCCCCACACACAATTTGTTATCTTCTCTAACATCCTTTTCTATGTTCTGAACGCAGGCTAGCGCATCAACCGAAGCCGGTAGAGAGAGAATCTGGTTTCAGACTTATTTTCATCGACCTTCATTTGTTCCTCCGTTTTAATCTGTTGTGAAAGTAGCTTTCACAATTAAAAATAATTCATGTTATTTCTCTTCTATTTATGCGCCTTCACCACGTAGAAGTATTGTGTTTATTTGAAAATAAATAAACAAAAAAGCTTTCTTGTCGAGTTTTTTTTTTTATTTCAGTTTTAGTAGTAGATTTAAATATTATTTATTTTTGAATATTTTGTTAAATTGTTTTAGATTGACCAAGATTACAATCCTTGTAATTTGACTGGTGTGAACAGTACTATGTTTGACTGCAAGTTTTAATTTTAATGTAATGGAGCTAATTTTCCTAATGGCGTTTATGTAGTAGAGCTTAACTTTAGAATAGACATGAATAGTTTATTAACCAAATTTTACTGCTGCGAGTTAGAAAATAACATACAACCTTTTAAATTTATTAAGACAACTTACATTGACTTAAGCTTGTAAACATGAGTAATGTTAGAATTATGATGGATTATATATGATATAATTTTAAATTAGTTATACTTTAACCACGTACCCTGTATTCATAAATGAGCTCTCGACAACCTAATTTTATTAGTGTAAGGTTTACTTGTACAATACGCTTTTTGCAAGGTAACCAAAAAAGTTTTTGTCGTTCTAGAGTAGTGATAAACAAAGAACAATACAGTAGACTGTATATACCTTTAGTTTCGAAGTAAGCTCCATCAGTATCCAACACCTTTGGCCAACGTTCCTGCAGCTGCACAGTACCCTGGTGATAAAAGTCGGCGCTCTTCAAGGCAAAGAAGTCCGTGAGTGCGCTCCCATATTGGCGAAGGATCTGCCACGGAAGTGGTTGTCGAGGGGGTGAAGCAGATGGTAATCTTGTTCACGAAGTTATGCTGGCGTCTGTTATTATTGCAAATTTTCTCGGGATTGTTGCCAGAATAGATTTTGCTGGATAACCAAATTTTCGTTACCATACAGCTGTAACATTGTGACTTGTGGTTACATAGTATATTTAGCCAAGGGCCCGCAGGGCCACAAAGCTGGACTTCTGGCATCTTAAGCCACTTTCGTCCTTATGAAATTGAAAAAGTTTTGAGTTTTATTTATTGTCTTAGTTAAAGACTCGGATTTTTTACACTGATCTATTGTCCTATACCTATCCTAAATACAGGAAATCTTAGAAGTTGTTTCTTTGTAGTTCTTAGTGTAAAATTTAGAAGTAATTTATTTAATGCATAGGAAGTGTATAACATTTGTATAGAGCCAAATTAATAATAGTTTCCTTAAAAAAATTAAAAAGTTTGGTTGGAGATAGGATTAATAGCTTTTGGATTTATTGATAGGGAAGCAGCTTTCTTATTTATCGAACGTACTCAAGTCATTTGTTTGATGTATTATTTCAAGAATGTTTCGGAATATTTAATATTGTAGCTGTCCACTGTGTTCATAAAATTGATTTAATAAATTTATTGTTTTGATTGTTGTTGAATGAAATATATTACTTGTTGTTGATCTTCTTATTTTTGAGAAAATGTTGTGAATTGACGTAGAGATGTCCTTCCTCAAACTGAATAATGTTTAGTCTGCACTGAAAAAGATTTCCTCAGAAGCAAAATTGATTGCTTGTGTAATTCTTGAAAAGGACTCGTTGTCTTTAGGAATTCCTATTGCCAATACAGTAGAAACCCATCTGGTGATTCTGTCTGTGAATTCTAACATTGTTTTGTCAGTTTTAGAGGCTCCAGTTCGATGTCCCTTTATCTTACAAATTCCACAGAAGTTTTTGTTTGGAATTATTTTGCATGTATAACTCAAATGTTTGTTACCGTATTTTTAACAGGAAGGATCATTTTTACATATTTTGTTTTGATGATATTGCTAGCAGGTATTGCATGGATGTGGTCTCCCACTTGAACGAGTGAACCCTATAGTTAATCCATTTGTTATAAGATAACGTACTACCTCCGGATTTGTAGTAAATAACCTAATTAAGAATAGAGGACCCTTATCATTTCGAATTCTTGTGATGTTTGTAAGTGGTAATTTCCTCTCTTTCATTAAATGATGTTTTAAATCATTAATTTTTACATTAGGGTTCCTATCTCGGACAACGCAGGTGAAAGCTGTTTTATTAAACACCGTCTGAGGCTCCCAACGATTCCCGGTAAATGACTCCACAGTGGAATCCTGGCCGAAATCTCTCGGTTGGAAAGCTTTGAGAAAGTCATCTTTGTTAAGCTTATTTTGAAAAACTAATTTACGTCCAGTTGGCTTCATTGCTGTATATGCTGTCAGATGTATATTTGGTAATTTTCTCTTTGTTAGTGTATGAAAAGCCAAAGGATTTTTAAGATCAACTCATATATTCCTAACCAATACTGTATATTTTGAATTACCATCATCATTTTTTGTGGCTTCTGCGATATAACTATTGTTATCTTCCTGTCTATTGTCTGTGACTTGATCATCGCTGTTAATATAAGAGAAAATATCTGTACGTGGGTCTGAGAATTTTTTTTAGAAAAGATAGGAGAGCAAGGAATGGTGTTGATTAATGTTTTTTTTTCCCTAAGAGGAGTGATTGTTGGTGGATTTAAGACAGGATTCCGTTATCTTTTGTTGTGAGAATGTATTGTTAGGAGAATTTACTTTACTATTTATACGTGTAGGCATTTGAGAAGGAGAAGAACGCGACCAGCTTGGAGTGGTAGTATCTTCTTGCAATTTAGAAGAATTTCTATTTTCTGAGAGAGAATATTCCTGATTAGAAATTTCATTCTCTTCTTTTTCTTCTCGGAGCTGCTACATTTGCCTCCCGCTGCTTTCAAATTTCTTCCTCCTTGTTGATATTTCTTGTTTGGGTGAGTTTTTCTTGAGAAAGTCTTCCTTTCTACACGGTTGCTTTGGATTTCGTTTCTACCTTGCGACATCTTTTTTTTTTTAGTTTTGTTTTCTTCTATATTTGGAGATGAGCTACTTTCTCTACTGATTTTCCCTTTTCTGCTCCTGCCCGTGGTAGGATCAAGAAAATGGGAGTATTTTGTGAGGTACTAATAAGGAAGTTATTTATTCAGAAAATGGCGGAAAACAATTGGCTCTTAAAATGACCTTTACGTTCCAAGGAGCTTTTATAAAGATATGTTATGAATTCTAAGCCTAGCTGTAATCTGAATCTTTTAGAATTTATTATTGTGTTTGTTTTGAATTGTTAGGATGTGTTCCAAGCTAAGAAAACGCGATTATCTTTATTATTATTGCTCGTATACCGTGACGTGCTCAATAACAGACTCTACTCCTTAGAGTCCCAACGCTGCTGTGGCTTGTGGTGTACTGGACCTGTATTTATATGCTGCTTGTAAGAAAAGCTGTCCTCCTATTGGTTGTCGTCTTTAGCCAATTGTGTGCTAGGATGTGCGTGGTGGAAGCTGTTCTCTGATTGACTGTTGGCTCGGGTTACTGTTGTGCTGTCTGCTGCATTTAGAAGTTGAAGCCAAATATCAGGAAAGTGATAACCATCGTCTCTGTTGATAAGCCTGTGTGTTCGAATAAATAAAGCTTCGTGTATTTTCCTGTCCGAAAACTTCTTACTTTTCTTTAGAATTTCAGTTTGGTCACACAAAGCTGTATGTTTATGTGCTTGCTGCTTCGATACCTCTTTTTCTCTTTTACACTGGACGATCTATGACTGCTATGTGGGAGCACCGTGCCTGTATTACTGAAGGTCGATGGTCTGACTATATCCCGATCGCTTGGTAGGCATGTGCGTCATTTCGTTTAATCTCTGTGAACGCATGATTAATGGAACGTCAAAAACTTTTTTGGTTACCTTGTACATTATTTTCTTTAGTTCACAATGGTTCGTGGTGTCCTCAAATTTTCCAACGTTAATTTAACTAATTTCCCGACGCCATAGAATGAAGAAATTTTTCACAACGACGTAAGTCGGATGACAATACAATATTCCATTGTTACTTTCCTATCTATATATTTACGTATTTTAAAAGCATATTTTAGTTATTTTTTTAATTCGGACTTCTGTATTCTAAAATAAATACTAGCCAGCAACTAGCCTGCGTTTGACTGTTTGCAGAACACTTTATGATTTGGGTCGCCAAAGCATTTATCTTGAGAAAATGTTTCTGAACACCGAAGTAACTCAAAAAAAATAATTTAAAAGAAAACTTTTTAAAGACGTACTTTCCTTAAACAATTCGTACTAAAAAGTAACAAATTATTTTGTTTATGCATGGCTAAATAGAAAAGCATGAGCGCGCTCTCATATACAGTCACTTTATAAGTTATTGAATTGGCGCTAAACAATATAATTTATTACTTTTTAGTACGAATTGTTGAAGAAAAGTATGTCTTTAAAACGTTTTTTTTATTATTGTTTAAAAAAAATCATGGCTATTTATACAAAATCTTCAAGGTATGTTAGAACATCAAGATAATTGCTTTGGTAAGATTTTGTTTTACTTAGTGGTTACGCAGAAGCTAGAATAATATTTTAACAAGTCTTGCGTAAAGTTTGATTAGAGTGCAAGGCTGTATTTAACATTCTGTAATATGTAAGATTTTACATGCATATTTTTTAGCTTGACGTTTTGTAGTATTTTTGTGTTTATTGACCCTTATTTTTATTTTACAAATGCTTAAATTTTAAATATACTTCGATGATTTTCATTATTTACATTACAAATAATTTTGTTCTAAAATATGTTTAATTGTTTATGATCCGACTTCCGACGGTTTCAATGACATTGGCTGAGCTTGGATAATATAAAGACGTGAAAGAGGTCTAACAAGGACAGTGCCTAAGGTTGTTCTTGAACATTAGCTTGTCCAGTTTTCAAACCTGGTATTATCCGCAGTAACGATGCAGAGAGCACTGAGCGCGTATACTCGTGGCTATTGTCAGTTACCCGGCCATGAAGAAACTGAAAGAGCAGCGACCGTGTGTGAAATTCGGTGTCCAATTTCACAAAGATTTAAGAGTCATTCGGCAAGTTGCATGAAGCTTATGATAAGAAATGTTTGAGTCAAACACAATGTTACGCACGATTCAGATGTTTCATGGTTGAACCTCCATCGATTACGACGCAAAAACCTAAAGACCGTCCGTGTCTACCGACATCGATCACATGGAAAGAGTGCTGAAAGTCATCGGCTCACCATATGTGAAATTACTTCTAAGCTGAACATAAGTACAGACTCGTGGACGTGAAAATTGCATATCCAAAATACCACCGCAAAATTTGAGCCACATCCGTTAACATGCGAACATCTGTGAACTGAACCGATATCAGGAGATATGAAGAGTTGTTACACCGATCGAATGCAAGGCCAAAATTTCCTAAATCTTGTTATCACTAATGATAAAATGAGGGTGTACGGGTATAATGTGGAAACAAAAATTAAATCATCACAGTGGATTGGACAATCCTCACCACGGCCCAATAAAATTACGAATAAATAAATTCCACGTTAGGGAATCGACCTTTTCGACCTCGTGTCACGTGGTTCCACGTTGAATACAACATTTTGCGTTCATGCCATGCAAGGAGTTTGAGAATAGGTGCGGTTGAAGGGGCAATAGATGTGGCAAAACAAGCCCTCGATAATAACAATCCTCCTTCATCGTCGATATAAACAAATTCTCAGCATTTAATGGTCTTTGATGTTGGTTCTGGAGATTTTACAACACAGCTGAGAACCAACTTCAAAAGTCAATAACTTTTAAACGTTTAAAGGTAGAACAAATACTTAAAGAAAATGACGTGTTTCCTAGAAAATGGCAGTGTTAAATAATAATTTGTAAAATACTCCATTTCCCGTCTAGAAACCACAATCCAAATTTATGTTGACAGGTTATTTGAATGATGTGACACTTGAGTACAACGTCTTAAATTTCCTCTTAGGACAGTTTCACCTGATAAATATTTTGAAATATTGTCTTCATTATTTACTGAATTAAGGTGTTTCCACAGTAATAAAACTACCAATACTGGTAGAAGTTAGTTTGCAAGCTAAAGCATATTTCTCTACTTTTTCTGCTCTTCTCAGAACTGGCTCAGTTTAGGGTTACCACACGTCAGCATTTATACATACATGTCCGGTTTTTAATATTGAAAATAGCTGGCAGCATACATTTTTCAGAATCCGGATGAGGGGAACGGTGTCATCATTTTTAGATTTTAGAAGATGATAACACCAGTTATTTAAGTAAAATGATTGTTTAGAGTAAACTAACAGAAAGATATGAAATGTTAAAACATTTTAAAATTCAATGTATACAATGTACTGCTTAGTGGAAATGACATGACCCAACAATAGAGCATCTTTGATATCTAGAGCAAAATAAACTTCAACTTATTTTTTGAATTGTATTTTCTATAAATTTTACTTCATAAAGAAGCTAACGTTTTAGTCAAATTTGCTAAACGTTTGTCATTAATTTAAGAAAAATACGTACATTTTGAGTAAGTTAATGTGTGTGTTTGAGACATCAAACACGACATTTTCTTGACTCTCACTTAACGATCACTTTAACCTTTCTAGGTTTAAGTATCTATGGTTGTAAAACTTAGTTTGTAAGTTTAATCAGCTCTGTATGCAATGTTGTCTACAGTTGACACGATTAGATGGGGAATTACCCAATTGCTACAGGATTTTAGAACCTTCCGTTGGCTAATTGGCTAATAGCTTGCGTTCTGTACATGTTATCACGGTTTCATGTCCCGTGAGCGTCCATTGAACGGAGTTGTTCAGAGCTCACTATACTAAAACCTAAAGTCTCTTACTTACAAGTTCATCAGTTCGTTTAACATCTAAATAACAACTCAATCCCACAAGATGTTGTTATTGACTATAAAATCAGTATAAAAAAAACATTCGGGGTAAAGACAAGAGTGACGCAATAATTCTACTCACAAAAGAAGTGATATCCATTTTGCGAGTTAACTTTTTTTGTGTCACTATTACGGAAGTGTTTACGTTCTAATAAAATTAGGAGATTTAGTATCATTCCGCTATAGTGACACATAGAAAGTAACTCGCAAGATGGATATCACTTCTTTTGTGAGTAGAATTATTGCGTCACTCTTGTCTTTACCCCGAAAGGGTTTTTATACTGATATCACTTATTTTGTAAGGCTGCCTAGTAAAACAAAAGTTCATAGTCTTCATACAAAAGGCCTATTTTGGGCCGTATCTCGAAAACGGTAACTCCTATCAACAAAATAAGTTTCGATTTACTCCAACTTGTTGGGGCCCGCAATTGACCCCCAACCTCCCCGGTACAAACCACTTTGCACTAAACCAAAAAGACAGACAGAATGACGGAGGACCTTTTCTATCATTTGTGGAAATTCTGTGATTGGGTTAAAAAGTCATAACTTTTGAACTCCTTCACCGATTTTGACGTGTGATACACCGTTTGAAAGGTATTAAAGCGTAGAACCAGGGAGGTCCTACCGATGCAATTTTTCTGTGTATTAGTATGGTGAAGGGGTTTCAAATGCAACTTCAAGCATCAAAATTGGGCTTATAGTTTGCTAGATCCCAAATTAGCTGTATATATGTGGGCGCTGATAAGACTCGTTGCTTAGCGTGACCCGAAGAACTACCGTTCTTCGTGATCACACCAAACAAAATATTTTTTTATAAATTACAAACTATTAGGTCTCGCATCTTCTCTAATTGTTGTTTCATTTTAAATTGTATGAACTGTAAATGAAAGCTAACACTTTAGTATTAATTAGTATTTTAAAATATTGAGCACACTGAATATAACTTGCCTGAATTCCTATTTCTACCGTGTGTGCTGAGAAAACGTACTTAAATATAAATCTTGGTTTTCACTCTACTAATAATTCTGAAACATCCTTTAATAAAGCGAATATAAGTATTGTTTAGCAATAAGACAACATTTAAGTACACCTTTTCTTAGTTGTCCAACCATATTATTTTTTCTCTGCTGTTACGACATCTATGATCAATTAAAAGATCTAACAAGCGAGGGTCACGATCTGTTGTCGCTGAAATCCGAATCAAACATGATACATGTGATAGAGCTGGGGTCTCCAACCTACGGCCCACAGGCATGATTCAGCCCGCGTAGCGATTTTGACTATCCCGAAACAAATCCAGAATTAGTTACTATATTTTATAAAACATGGACTTTAACGGAAATGAATTTAAAACACACTAATTAACTAGGTCCTTGAATATTATACATACATATCCCAAGTAACATGCTTCATTTGACCAATGTATATTGTTATGCCGACAACGTAGTTTTATGGTGGGTTGAATTTGTAACCAACACCCAACTACAAAAACACCAAATAAGCTAATAGTTGGCCCAATGTGGAAAAACTAACGGTCAAGTGACGAATAACTTGTGCACTGTTGGTAACATTTTTGTCGATAAATGTAACGTAAGCCCAACCATAAATAATCCGTTTACATATAAATTGATGCAATGCTTATTTCTATAGCCAAAACCCAACACACAGGTGGTGTAATTTCAGTTCTAAAGGTAAAAACAGTAAAGCTATTTCCTGTGGGGGGGTGGCCGAGAGGCTAGCGAACTTGCTTCCTGTATACATAATTACAGCTTCACACTGTAAAAATAGGAGACACAACGTTCATCCAGAAAATGGAGGCAGCTGAGCTGCCTCCACTTTTTGGATTAACCTACATTCAGCCAGTTTTCGGTTGAACGTTTTACTTTCCGTAAAATTTCAAAATGCGTGTATACATTACATATATATGAGTGTTCCAACGTATTTCATTCAATCCGAGCATTTTTTTAAAGTAGAAAAGAATAAAAGGAAATATTCCTTTAAAATTAAAAAAAAAAAAAAAAACTTGAAGTGGTAGGGTTTCGATCCAGGGTCCGCTAGCATACTGATCAGACGCTCTAACCACTTCGCTACTTTTTTTTTTTTTTTTTTTTTAATGAATATTTATTCAACAAAACATATTCATGAGCACTTTACAGAAAGAAAAGCAAAATGAATTGTAATACAGCTACGAATACCTAAGATCTATTGCTTTGGGAAAGGCTCATAATTTTTTAGAGGCTAGAGATACATTGGTATAGGTGACTGTGTCGTTACATAACTAAACCTAAGAGAAAAAAAAAAAAACTAACACAAGGTACCTGCCTTAAAGATAAATGGCCCGATAATAATTACCATATAATTTAACTTTTTTTGCAATGTCCATAGTGTGAAATTGCTCTAACAGATATTGTACATAATATTTTACATCAGTAACATGCTGTTGGTATAGTAATATATAAATTGTTTGTATAGTAATCCAGTACATAATGCGTCTTTTGGCCCTTGGAAAAACTTTGAATGCTGGATAGTAGATAATCTGTTCAGAAGTAAACGTGTGAAAAAAGCCTCGAGTAATACGGTTCATAATTCTTTTGTACTGCAGCCAGATATTGATGGTTGTGGTACACTCTGTGATTCGATGCACTAGGCTGTCCGGTTTGTGACATAAAACACATAATTCACTGGTAATTATATGCTTCTGATATAATCGTGTCTTATCGGGCCAGATCTGATGAATGAGTTGAAACCCTAAGTTATGTAAATAAGGCAGGCGTTGAATTTCATTAACATTTTGCCATATGGCGGACCAGTCCTTCTCCATATGAGTACGTTGTACTAATGGAAGGAGGGGTGGACCTGTTGTGCTTAAATAACTATAAAAGACCTTGACTGTCCAGACATCGATGGGTAGTTGATAGGTAAGCATATAAGTAATGGCACATAAAGTATCAGTAAGGTATGGGAGTATAGGTTTCCAATCTTGGATATTAAGCGGGAGTGTGTTATCTATGGTTTGGCAAACGGATTGAAGGACCTGGCCGGAAAAGGAACTAGGAAAATGGTTGAGGATCTGAACAGTGCGATGTAACCTTAACGCTTCAGCCTGTAGGATAAAGTCCCTGAGATTTAAACCGCCATCCTGTAATGCTAGATGACAAGTGCGGCGGTGGATACGGAAAATATGTGTATACCACAAAAAATGACCAATCCATTGACCTATTAACGCTTGGAACTTTTTATTGAGTGGTAAAATTTGCATAACATGGGTTGCCTGACTTAAGATATAAATATTCACAAATTGGGCTCTAGCCAAAAGGGTGGAGAAACTGCTCATATACTTTTTCAGTTCACCAATGATGCGTTGTGCCAGACGTTGTGAGTTAATGTCAATTGTACGTTGTATAGTTGGGGCCCAGCGAATGCCTAAGTAATCGAGAGTGGATACTTCCGTGCCATACTGTTGATACGTAGCCTTAGGAACATTAGGCATGAGTAAGATTTGCGTTTTATTCGGATTGATTTCGATATTAGAGGCAAATTTGAAAGAATCTAAAATTTCCAGAACCTTTTGGATTTCGCGTTCGTCCCTCGCGATCCAAATCGCATCGTCCATGTATACGAGCGCCTTGAGCGTATTGTGACGGTATGTCATTCCTGTCAAGTTAAATTTGATCAATTGAATGACAGGTGTCAATGCGAGCAAGAATAAGTGGGGTGACAGACTGGAACCCTGGTTTAGGCCTCTTTCCATACGGAATTCAGATAGCGTTCTACGATTGACTTGTAATTGCATAGTGCGTATTTTGAACATATGATTGAGGAGGGTAAGGATAGCTTGGGGGAAATTCATATGCATCAATACTTGTATTAAATATTGAATGTTTACAGTCGAGAAAGCATCTTGGAAGTCCGTTGAGATAACCACAAAGTCTGGCACACCTTGAAATTTATAAATATGAAGTAGTTCTCGCAAATCTGCGAGCATGACCTGTATGGGGCGAGTATGAGCCACGCCGCCCTGACTATCATCCAATAAGGCTGTCATATGTGGCTGAAATCGTAACATGAGCGCTTTATCCAAGATTTTATAGTCTACATTAAGTAATGAAATGAGACGGTACTTGTTAGTAGTTTTTTTGGGTATGAGTATAGCTAAAAGTTCGGAAAAGGGCTGATCAATGGGCCTATCGTGTAAAAAGGCATTAAAGAGGCGTGTAAGAACCGGAATAATTAATTGGTGAAATTTGAGGTACCATCTGACCCCGAAACCGTCTGCCCCAGGGGACGTACCCTGTTTCATACTTTTCAGCGCTAATAAGAGCTCCTCAGAGGTGAATGGTTGCTCCAACTCGCTAGCTGATGTGGGGGAAAGCCGGTTCCAGGTGGGGACTTGCTTCAGAAAAGCAGTGGGATTTGATTCTTTTTGTTGAAAAAATTCTTTGTAATCTTGTCTAATAGTATGGTATATGTCCTTACCTTCTACTTGCAACCCTGTATTATTGATATAACTATTGATAATTTTTAATTTCGCTCGCTTACGTTCATTAAGAATATGGGGGTAGAGGGGGTCCTCCATCACCCCTAACTGTTTCAACTTAGACCGTGCGAGCTGGCCTTGGATCTGTCTATTCTGTAATTTACGGAGCACACTTTGCGTGTATTTCACCTGTGCAAGCCACTTTGTGTCTTCTTGTGCCAAGACATTGTAATGGTTCAACCTTTCATAATAATACTGAACCTGATGCCTTTGTTCCTGGTGTAATTGTTTACAAAAGTTTTTTGTTTCATATCTAAGATTTTTTTTTAAATTTACCCACCAGCGCTGTAAATTGGTTTGCATCTGTGGTTTTGTTAAAAAATAATGCCATATATTATGAACTAATAATACATAGTCAGGGTTATCGAGAATAGAGTCATTACATTTCCAAGTGTATTTACAAAATAAATGGGTCGATATCGACCCGTGCAAAGAGACAACAATCATTAAATGATCAGAAAATATGAGCCTTTCCAACGCCACCTGTTGTATTTTACCTCTAAAATGATGGGAGACATAGATAACGTCGATACGCGAGCTCCCTTGCGGGTAGAAGTAGGTGTGGCCAGGCTGGCCGGGCCGTAATTCTGGCCAGATATCTATTAAATTATATTCGTTGAATATATTTTGTAAACCTCGACTAAGATTTCTACCCGTGGCACTATCTATGTCAAGTCTAGTAGCATTAAAATCAGCTAATACAATAATTGGGTAATTATGGTGTTTTTGAAGCTCATTACCTAATACATTGTAAAAAAAGTTTTCTCGTTCTACACTATGTTGTGAGCCACTTTTAGCATAAACTGCTATTATCACGAGTTGTTGCACTTTGACCGATATAAGTCTACCACTTTCGTGTAAAAAAAGGTCACTGTAAGTTAGATCTTGCCTTAATAACAATGATAGCCCGACATGAGTATCATTATTATAATTATCAATTGTATTGTAATTGTCAATTCGCCAGGTATTAACTTTCGTCTCTTGTAAAGCTGCGATTTGGATGGACTGTTGATGAAGCACTCGCCTGATCTCTGCAACTTTTACCGCATGTATGGCTTTATTGACATTAAAGCTGCACGCCTTTAAGGTGTGTGGGCCTGCACTCATGAAAACGTTAATCCATAAGGATAGTACAAAAAGGGTCTGGAAACGTAGCATAGTGAAAAATGTCTATAGTTTTCTAGGTGAGAAAGAAAGAGTGTGTACGTACCTTTCCTGGCGTCGTTGCTTGCTGAGGGATGTCTGTACTTACTAGCTAACGTCACTGTGACGATCACAACTAGCTGGTTGCGATATTGCCTTTGCACCTGTTAGTTTGCCACCTCCAATATCTTGACCACGAGTTTTCGGACGCCGACGGGCTTCTTTCGCCTTTTGTTTTTTCTGGTGACGGAGTTTGGATGGCGACGACACAGAATTGCTAGTAGTTTTCGTGCGTGGACGTTTACCTCCTTTCTGTTTGATCACTTCTAAAGTGTCGTCAGAAGATGATGGGGACAAAAATTCCCCCTCAAGCCCACTTTCTTTCCCACTAAAAAAATCACCTGTAGACGACCGGCGCGAAACACTAGGCGTCACACTGCCTGCACTCGCGTCTACTTGACCAGCAACCACTTCACTTATAACACTGCCTTCTGTAGTGGATAGATTAGCCGTAACTAGTTCCGGTTGAACACTGACCTGTGCTTCCGACTTGGTGGGAGGGCGAGGAACACTGGGGGTAATATTGGGTACCTGCTGTGTTGATGGTAGAAACTCGGCCGTAACCTCGTCCTGCTGATCGCTTCCCCTTTCCTCCTGCTTGGAGGTCCCAGCTGGTGTATGACCTGTTTCCAACTCGATTGCACTTTGATTCTCAGGGTTGCCAATGTCTTCTTGTTTATCGGAAATTTTCCTCTGGCGTTGAGTAGATAGAAGAGGAAAAGTTTCAAAATTGAATTCAATGGGCCTCTCTCCACTCGGTGTCTGCCGAATAGAAGTTTCTTGACGCCGATTGTCGGCGGGCGCCGAGTCTGCCTGGTTCACGATTGTACGTTGGATTCTCGTACGTACTTTGAAATTGAAAATGGACAAGTACTGAGGTACTGGTGTTTTTAGCTCGTAAAAATGAATAAGTCTTTTCCCAGTATAGACGTGTGGGAGACTGGAATTAGCGGGAAAATAGATCTTAGAAACTCGTGACACTGTACCGTACTGACTGAATATAGTCGTCACAAGGTCGTTCCCAACTTCGAGCGGGATGTTCCAACAGGAAATGACAGTAGTTTCACTCAAATCCAATGTTACTGGAAGTAGAATGCGTTCATTTTCATGCACATAAGTAATTTGTCCTGCACTCAATTGCAAAGCACGATCCGCGACTTGCTTCGATACCACTTTAATAAAACATGAACGATAGTACGAATCTGATTCTGTAGACAAGATGTCTTCCGGGTTCAAATATAAGTCCCTCTTAATTGCGTCGTGTAATGGTTCAAAATTTAATTTGGTTTGTAATTGTCCCAAATCCACTCGTAGAGTATTAATTCGTTGTACAATATCATTAGGCCTATAAGCCATCACTTATAATCAATATATGAATAGATAATAGAAATTATCGAATAAACCAATTTAACTGTAGACACTCGCTGATTTGCTTGAGTCCGCCAGTCACTAACACTCTGTAACACAGAGCTCAAAACCGGGACGTCTGCACCTTGGCGCGTCCGAACTGGTTCTCTGCTACGAAGATAGTTGGTGACTTCGGCTTTCCGAGCGAGCTATGGTTGTACTGTGAAGGAGGTTAATTATTAACACGCTTTTGATTTTACTACGAGGAATGTCTCGTGAAAAATAAGGAGATGCTTTTGCTACAGTGTAAAGATTTATACCCAACTTAATTTCTCGGCCCACCAGTAAACTATTTGCTGTTCACAGTGTAAAGGCAATGTAAACACTCAAAATGGCGGGACGTTCAGTGACAAGCAAGTAACGTTACTCCTGTTACTGGATTATAGAATATCCAACTAAGGCTTAACATTCATCCACAAAAGGAGTAACCTCAAAATTTCCTGTTTAGCTTACACTTCGATTAGAAAATGACCGAGTTTTAAGCGGAAAATAAGTTGAACGTTCACGGACAAATCACTTTGGCCAGTTTCAACCCATTTTCAGCTAACGTTAAGCTATTACAAAGAAAATGTTAAACTTTAAAATGGAGTTAATTTTACCAATCTTTCCACTAAAAGGCTTACACTATATCCACGTTTAAGAGTAAATACAACAAAACGCTAATTTTCGACTTTTATTTCTCCATAAAGCGGAGTAACTTTCATCCATTTCGAGTTTCCAATTTTTACAGTGCAGTTCCTGACGTGTTCGTTGAACGCAGTACGTTGGAGTCTTAATAAACACTGTAGGTCCCGCCTTTAGGAACTCATCAGTTCGTTTAGGAAGTTAATAATCAATCAATTAGTCAAATTTTACAGTGTACCGTATATCTAAATAGGAAATGCACATACAAGAAAGATTTTGTTCTACAATACGAAAGACCAACTCATTAAAACCCAGTATTGCATGAAGTAACAAGTCTTTAAATTAACATTTAAAACGCTGGATGGCTCTGTAAATCAATACATTGCAATCTTTCTACATGTACTTAAGCAAAGAAATAGAACGAACATTCAATAAGCAAACATATGTTATAACTCAACGTAATACTGCATGACACATCTTTCATTGTTTTGTCAATATGTAAACAGGTGTTCGGAAATCGTTTAAATGTAGGCGCGCTTAGTTTATGAATAGATTTATGTATCTGCGAGCTAAAGAAAACCTTGAATTATAATTTTCATATTGAAACGCGAGTGAGGAAGTGAAAAAAAAAGAAAAGATATTTCTATGGAAGTGTTCCGTGATAAAGTGAATCTGAATGATCTTTTAAAAATGCGAGTTTTTGAGTCTGTGAATGGATGTATATGTGCTTGTTTGGGGCGAACGATTTATTGTGTAGTGAACGATGTGTGATTTTGTTTTGTGAATGTAATTTCCTGAGGCACAAGGATTGCATACTAGGTAAATATATTTTGTAATTATTTTTTTAAAGACCAGTTCACACTGTAAAGTTTTTTGGAAACGCTGTTTGACATATTTAGTAAAGTTTCAAATATATATAAAAGCGCTCTTGCTAATGGATCTAAAAGGTGTCGGTCAAAATCAACGAGAGATTTATTATGCATGGTTGGAGGTTTGCAATTAATCACAATTAATCAAAATTAATCAAAATATATACAAGTTGCTGGGAATGATTCCTGATCGATGGCCACCCCAAGAAGAGAAGAAAATTCCAGTGGACCAATTAAAGAAGAACATGAGGAAGCCTGGTGGATGATCTTGGTGTTTGTTGTGGTGGGTGCTGTTGCGTTCGTTATGGACCCGATTCAATAATCAAAATATAAAAAACTATAGATTACTCAATTATGAAAATAAATCAAAGGACGAAAGTGGCCATAAAGGCCAGAAGTCCAATATGGGGCCCTGCGGGCCGATTACTTGTTACCTTTGCATTTGCTCCTTCCAGCGTGGTTGTCGCACATGCGTACAAAAAGACAACTGTTTATTATCGTATTCGAACATGTAATTCGGATCAAGTGTTTGCTACCGCCATTTTAATCACATATTTTAAAGAAATGGGAAATATTCTCAGTGAATGGAGATTGTGATCCTTACCTGACAAATAGAAAATGTTATTACAACACGGCATAAGTCGTGGAAGTAACTTTTTTTGTTTTCGGGGTTCTAGCAACCTGTTTCTAACCTTCTATACTGCTTTGATCTAGCCTACTGATTTCATCAGTGGCAATTTAGTTCAGGCACTGAGACGACCAAAGAACTCGTGTTCAAATCCAGTTTGAGGTTCTGATTTTTTTTTTGTTTTCCTGAAATCTGCATGGTCACTGTCTTCTTATTAGCCTAGTTACAGGAAATTTATGGCAGGCTGCTATGGTTATCTAGCTTTCTCCAGAATTTGCTCTTTTTTTTTACAATACAGGGTCATTTATTAAGTCCCCGTTAATGTGGATTTCCTGTTTATCCAGACTGAATTGTTCCACTTCACAGGATGTGTCAAAAATACACTGCAATATTTCGGAATTTGAATATTTTTATTTAAGGCCTTTAGGTTACTTTGACCCAGTTCGTACAATATTTCGAAAACATATTCCTTTTAGTATAAAGATGAAAGTTAACCATATTGATCTTTGCAGCTATCACAACATCGTAACAAATTTTGCAATATTTCAGCAAATAATGACGTAGGGTGTGTCGGTTTAGTAAATATTGATCACAATTGTACTGAAAAAAAAAATGTGTTTGGGCAATAATTACAGAGAGAAGTTCAGTTTAGAAACCTCACAAAAGCATTTTATTCTGATGAAATTGATAAAGAGCAAGCAGACATGCCTATAAATCTACTGACATCTGCATTTATACATTTTGCTGAAATAAGGTAAAAGTTGATAATTTTGTTGTATTGAAAATTTCGTTATATTGATAATATCGTTATATTGATAATTTGGTTATATTGATAATTTGGTTATATTGATAAT
>JAGDQP010000140.1:141591-205585 GCA_022664845.1 Lepisma saccharinum
AGAGAGAGAGAGAGAGAAAGGAAGAGAAAGAAATAAGAAAATTAATACAGTATGGATGGGAATAAAGTATACCAAAAGTTGGTAACACTGTAAACTTTTGGTGGAGTCTAAAAAGTAGAGTGTCAGTGTGACTAGTTCTTGCAGAGAACTGGTGTTGTAAAGGTGCTTCGTAATGACCCTGAGTGTTCGTGAGAAGGCATTTGTTGTGGAGCATTATTTACGATCATACGGAAGTGGCCAAAGTGGTGGACGGAGTGTGAAAGATATTTGAATTTTTTTTTAGTTAGAGTACCAGAAACCTCCTCCAACAAAGTCATAGTGGTGTTGCTAGTTGTAAAATTCCGTCAAACGAGGTCAGTGCGATGGCAATACAAAAAGCGCTCGAGAAGAAAGTGGCCTGCCTGTGCATTAACACACAATGGTTTCAGCAAGACGGAGCCACTGCACACACCGCTAGTGACTCAATACAGCTTCTGTAATGTTTCCAGACAGCACATCTCAATATAAATACACTATCCCTGTCCTGCCTATTCACCTGATCTCATCACGCCTAAAGCTTATTTGTAGGATATACTGAAGAAGCGTGTCTACCGTGATCCAATATATGATGATATTGAAGAAATCAAATTGAATACCACTCATGCATTGTATCCAGTTTCATGGGATACAATTGCGTCCATTACTGCAGGTTACTGCATGGCTATGAGAAATGTTTGGTGTTGGACGGAGCACACTTGGAGCATATGTACTAATTATATTGTGTGCTTGCCTGTTGTATTTCTGATCAAATATGGTCTTATACTGCTTAACCGTATGTCTCAGTACCATTGTGCATTAACATTTAATTCAAATCCCATACATCAGTACATTCTTTGCATTTCGGTATACTTTATTTCCGGCCATACTGTATTTAACTAAACTATAAATTAGAGTGAATCATAGCACATTAAATCTTGTGTTTCCCTTTGCATTTTGGTTTCAAATTACGAAAGTTTGGTCAGTAGTTCGAGAGATACAAGTCTTTAAAGAAAACGGTATGCTTATGTCATAGTACCCGTCATTAATAGCTATCATATTGGAATCTTTCAACCAGTCATGGTTTTGATAGCTTCCATTCCGTTCAGTTGGGTCATTGGAATAGTATGTTCCAAGTAAAAGAAAAGTTTTTATTCTATTTGGGTCATTTTAGTAACTTTTGGCTATCACCGTTTTGCTTATATGAGTGCAGTGCTTGTTAAAATCCACAAACATCCATGCCTACGACGTTGGAAACGCCGCGCTGGTCGAACGTCTTTGACCAAACAGTCACTCGACAGTATATTCCATGTCTGTTTCATGTAGTGCATTATACCTAAGGTTGTTTCGTGATCATCGTAGCAAATCCAACCATTTTTCACCAGTACGTTTGAAAAACAACTCTTTTCATGTATAAGCCTCACCCTTTATTTCTGACTAGAGTTTTATAAACAAATTTTCACGCGTATACATCGCATGATTTTGGCTTGTTTTTGCAACTATCGTAGTAATCATTTTTACAACTTTCCTGTATAAAACCAGCAGAAAGTGACAGGAACCAAAAGTAATGTAACCGTCCTGAACATCGGACAGTGAAAAGAAGAGAAGAAAAGATCGTAACCTAAAACTTTTCCTTGGTATATTTTTGAGAAGCTCTACAAACTAAATGTAACATACCATTTTCTAACGTGCTACTGTAGATAATGGTATCTGTCATCTAACTTAACATTGTGTTCATGACAATGAAATGAAAAGAAATACTGATTTTGTTGAACAAGAAAATAAACAACGTTGAGTATATTGTTTTCTCTTCATCAGGTTTGTGTGATATTTGCCCTCCTTTTAAAGTTAATATTTTTCCCAGAACTCCATTATTCGTTACTTGGTAACGGCTTCTTTCTGAGTTTTCTCTAACTTCCTTAGGTTTTGTTTTTCTTACAACCAAATCTATTTCCTGCTTCTTGTTATGCTGTTTATGTTCTTATTTCTTTTTTCTTCTTTGTTTCTGTTTATATTCATATCTTTTTTCCCTGTCTTATTTTGCTGTTTGTCTTTTATTTTCTCTGTTTCATTTTTTTCAACTTGATCTTTGTTTCTCTTTTTTCTTTCCAAGCGGAGAAAACTCAACCTAAGTCCATAAGAACTTTTTGTTTCACTCATTATTCTTTTTTCTACTCGTTTCGTTTTGTATTCGTGGTTTACTTCCTGTTCCTTTGTTTCGTTTTCTTTATTAGGATTAAAAATGTACGTATAATAAATAAACGCTAATGAGAAAATAACTTTTAAGAAAATTCTTAAGACATTTCTCTTTAAGGTGCAAGATTTACGTGAGTGAATATGAACGAGACAATAAAGCATTTGAATTTTAGATTAAAGGACCAAAGAAATGTTTCATTGAACAGTCGATTTTGTTTTTAAATATTGCAGTTCTTAATATCATATATCTGCTAAATATAAAAAATACTTGCTACCAGGGCCTAAAATTGAGTGGAGTACTCCACACTTTGTGGAACTGTAGGAAAGGAGTGTGGAACTATAATTCTTAAAGTGTGGAGTGGTATTAATGTGAGTACCTTACTTTTCTCGGATTATGCATTTAAACGCGTTTAGTGTGTCAAACTAAGTCTTACTGATTCAATACATTCATTATGCAATGGGTTACTCAATTCCATATAACTGCCAGTATATGATATTAAGCCAGAGTTAATACGTATAGGTGTCGCCTAGATGGCAGGGAAAACCATTGCCAATTTTGAGGTGAAGGAACTTTTTAACTATAATTAGTTTTCAAACGTTTTCGGTTGCATTCATATAGTTTTAAAATATGCAACTAACTGCACGTTTATCTGTTGTTTCAATAGGACATTACACTTTTCCGATATAATGAAATGTGTTGTTTCGTAGATAAAAATTACACGATCCTTTGAATCCGTTGTAGAAATATGTACTACCAGAGATAACATACAGTACATCAATAACCGCCAAAAATTTAGCCGAAGCACCGTAGACTCTCAACAACCAATCATAACCCAGGAAATATTATTCGTTCGTAATTTTCATGGGGAAAAAAATCTCGCTAGCCGGCCCGGGTTTATTCTTTTGTCTAAAGATCAGTGTTCGCTGTTTGGTGACGATGCATTGTAGGTCTTTGGTAAAGTAATTTCATTACTTTAAAAACAATAACGAAAATGGAACAGAGGGAGGAAATAAAGAAACAAAAGGTAAGCCAATGTTCCTTTAGTTCGTCTTTATGCCTGCAGACACGACACCTGACACATGGTTCTCATCTAGTTGATTTGGATAATAATAATAATAATATTTTTTTTGGTCGCAGGTAAACATGATGTACTGGACAGAACACTGATTATATGTCAAAACAAATGCTGACTAAACTAGTTTTTCTATACTATATAAAAATGTTACCAGTGTGGAGCTGTGATTTCGTTGCATTTTAGGCCCTGCTTGCTACTCATATTCTGGTAGGCGGATATAGCAGCTAGAAAACTTATTCCGAAGCAGTTATATCTTCAGCAACCGGCTAAAGAACAATACAATCTACTTACAAAGAGATGGTTAGAATTGTCAAATCAAAACCCGCTTTAACACTTTGCTCTATAACCTTCAATACGTTGAACATCGGTTGTATTGAAAAAGTATATCTCTTGAATCCTGATATACCCTGCGAGGGTATAAAAACGAAGACGAGTAATGAAGATTTGAGGTTTTCGCGCCACTTATCAGCCGCACGTGCGCAGCTCTGTCCACTAGATAACTCTACCATCACAATGTTATCATGTGAGTAATATCAGCGTGCTACGTCCGCTTTGTTTATTCATTCCGAGTGATACGGTAAAGCGTATTTAGTGTCCGTTCAAATCATAATGATCTCATGATGAACAATATTGCCTTCAAACGAAAGTACAATTCACTACAGATGTGCCTAAGTCAGAACGGCTCTTCAAAATTGTAATCCGGAAATTACCAGTGGACACTGATACTAATGATATCCATCAAGAACTTGCAGCTCAAAATTATCCGATTCAAGATGTCAAACAAATGTACCGTCGTGATCCTACTTCTTATCACAGGATTTACATGCCACTCTTCTTAGTCTCACTCAAAAGGAATTTTAACATTCAAGAAATTTTTCAGCTGGAATATTTGTGCCATTATCGTATTGCTATAGAGCTATACAGACCAAACAAATTGCTGCAATGCTATCGCTGCCAGCGCTATAATCACACGCAGTTTACGTGCTTCATGAATCCCAGATGTGTTAAATGCGCAGGAGCTCACCTTTCCACAGAATGTACCAAAATGGACCGTACTACACCTGCTACATGTTCTAATTGTAAGCAAGATCATCCTGCCAACTACAAGGGCTGCACAATCTTCAAGAAATACAAAGCTTCTCGAACTTCAAATACTGATCGACAAACCACTACCATTACAGCAACTACTACCTTCCAGTCTCAACAAAAATCACCATCTACCGTTTCTCAACCTGAACCCAAGATCGATGTCAATAGTAAGGAAAGTTCACCTTCTGGAAGCATAAATTTCGGCCATGTCGTACAGAAAATCTCACCACTTGTTCAAAATCTGAATTTCGAAGATGTCATGAAAGTTATTTCTAAAGGATTCACCAAGATACAAACTGCTCAGGACACCAATGTGATCATCATCACTCTCATTGAAATTGTCACCAATATCCTGCAACTCAACGTCAAATAAATACTACATTACTGTAAGTCAGAAATAACTTTGCAATGGAGTAACTAATTACCATCTACTGTGATTCAACTTCACCGGCCATCAGAAGACTGTAACATCTCCTTTCTCCCCTACAATACAGGAAAATCGTCAACTTTGGAAACAACAAGGAATCACCACCGTCATCTTTACTTGGTATAATTCAAGAAATTAACATCCATCTCAAGTGCACACATAGGCCTGCGACAGTTGCGGCCTGTACACTTCATGTACGCTTTTTATTCATCCGTCATACAATCAAATAGAAGTTATGAGCAGAACTGCTCGATACTTCATCCAAGAACGTCATTTTACTCTGCTCTGCTCTCAATATCAGTATTTTTTCTTAGCTACGTCCACTTGGTTTATTCATTCCGATTAATACGATAGAGGGTATTAGTGTCCGTGCGAATCGCAATGAACTCATAGGAACAATATCAGTAATTTGTGTGAATTTACTTAGTCCTTCTTAATTAGTACGTTACTGTTCAGTACTAAATTCCTTTTTAAGTAATATAGTGGCTTCGTGTAGATAGTTTACTTAATTATTTATTCCTCTCTTCTTCCTAGAAGAAATATTACAACCCAAATAATAAAATGCTCCCAAACTTGCTCTAGCAACAATTTATTTTCAACTATTACAGTGTTCGTGAATTTACAACTATCACAAAAATCTTGTCTGAAGAATTTCACAGCTACATGACATATAATATTGTTCTTAGGTAGCAACGTGCGAACTTAAAATGTTGTTTATCTTTGAGCACTGTTTTTACACTCTTACGGTATATGTTGGCAGGTACATCGTTCTAAACGATTTTTGTTTCATGTTCTGAAGGATATTAAAAAAACAAACAAGTTTTCTTATGATTATTCTATCTCCTTGTAAGACATTTAGTCTAAAAGTGACCAAGACCCTGTACATAAATCATACTTTGAATAAATACATCTGACTTTAACAAAAAGCTGATGAGAGTCATGTGGGCGCCGCGCTGGTTAAAACTAAACATATTGCACGACGTTATCTGTAGTTTCCGTTCAAGACCACAGAGCATGTTGCCAATCTGCTTCAATCCAATCTGAAAAATGGATATCACTTCTTTTTGTGAGTAGAATTGTTGCATCATTCTTCCCTTTACGCTGAAAGGACTTTTATACTGATACCAGTTATTTTGTAAGGCTGCCTGTTAAAATGTGCATAGTCTTCATACAAAAGATCGATTTTGGACCATTGTAGGCTCCGTATCTCGAAAATGCCAACTCCTATATAAAAAAAATAAGCTTCGATTTATCCCAAAAGTTGGGACCCGTAATTGACTTCCAAAACCACCCATTTGGGGTTAAAACAAAAAAGACAGACACACTTTTCTATCATTTGGGAAAAGTTTGTGATTCGGTCCAGAAAAAAAGTCGTAACGTTTGAACCTCTTCCCCGATTTTGACGTGTCATACACCGTTTGAAAGGTATCAAAGCGTAAATTTAATATTCCGCAAAGTTTGGTCGCCTATATGGTCTGAGGTTAGTGCTATCATCAGAAATGTGAAATTTTAATTATTTTTTTTCGCACCGCCCTAGAGTGTACTACCGACCCATGTTTTTTCCTGTGTCATAGTATGGCAAAGAGCTTTCAAATGTAAGTTCAAGCAACAAAATCGGGCTCATAGTTCGCTAGATCCGAAACTAGCTTTATACATTGAAGTGCCGCTAACAGACCCATATTTGTCAGGGTCACTTGAAGAAGTACCGTTCTTCATGATGAGGAATATAAGTGCAAAATTATTTCAAGCATCAGAACTTAGAACATAACATACATTTCTGTTTATCGCGGTTTATTGGTACATTTTTATTAGTAGCAAATACAGTCCTATTTTATTTTACAGCATTCCCCATCAATTTCTTGTCGCTACAGGGGCACATAACGTAATGGCGTGTTTTGAAGTTTCTTTAAAGTTTTAACAAACTGCGAATTAGTGATAAACCTTAAATCTAAGAAAAGGAGGAAAAGTCGTTTTTAAAGTGCAATTTACGTAAAATGCACACTTATGTTTTGCTGCCATCTATTATCCAGAATTGAACTATAGACCGAAATTGATATTTCGTGATTTATTGTCAACGATCCTCTTATTTTCTCGCTTCTTTTAATGCCGTACTTCTTACACAGAAATTCTAGATTTATGAAAAAAAAAAGGTATGTATAGATATTGGCGGAGTGTTAACACATGACTGTTTCTTTCTACACGCACATTTCATCCTGCACATTACGTGTTTCAAGAAATATATTTAACAATTGTTTGCCAATTTTCTAATGAACTTATCCGGCACCTTGACTATTTAAAGCACTAGTTTAACCAGTTCGCCTCATGTGTGTGTTTAAGATAGCGAATCTATTATTTTTAAGTTCGTGAAAAGTACGAACCTAATTTTTAGTATTCGGTTCCATCTACACTGCAAAAACTGTACCATTGAATAGTGGGTACAAAACCAATTTTGTACCCACAATGTTTGAGAGGCAGTGGTGAACCCAGGGTTGCGTTTAGAGGGGTGGTTCTTTGCCTCCCAGTTCCAGGAAGAGAATAGATTAATAAAAGAAAAAGGATGGTAAAACATGAAGCCCTGCACCCGTCACTGACTTTAAAACATTGACGGTATAATGTACCTACAATTTCTGAGAATTCATATTTTACTACCGTTTTTTATTAATCTGTTCCCTCCCAAGAACTGAGAGGCAAAGAGCTGCCCCTAAACCCAACCCTGGGATAGCCACTGCTTCTGAAACATTGTGGGTACCAAACTGGAATTTTATACCCACAAGTCAAAGGTACTCTTTAGGAACTGCATAGGAGGTATTATCTTAATTGTGTATACTTTCAAATAATTGTTTTTGTCGTACTCTTGTAAGTAATAGCTGCCGTCCTATCGCAACTCTGATAGCAACAATGAGTTCCAGTAACAATATACGTTACTGAATGAGAGTAGGGGAATTCGACGTTTAGACGTGGTGGTGAACCATCCAGATACCATCTAGTTGGTGGTGTTCTGTTACTACGCTCGTTATGTCCGTATCTACCCAGTGTAGTGAGATTAAATTGCGACAGTGTTTTAGTGAACATTGGGCATATCTTTAACGCACATAAACATAATTTCATTTACATATTTCTTTCACGAATACTTGTACGGCTGCATTTTTTTTCGCTCTGGCCTGTGGGCTCTGCAATGCAAACCATATACGTCGTTTCCCTATTTTTAACTTCGTATTTTTATTCTTACAGTCTTCATAGAGGTAGTGGCCATGAATCACAAATACTAGACTATTTTTCCTATTATATACTTTTTCACTTATTTAACATATTTTATTAATCGATATACAACTTATTACACCTATATCTCTATCACTTTAATTTTATCTATATCACAACATTAATTATTTACTGCCTGTATGCATCAAGAGATGCAATTGCAACTGGAGTTGGTCCCCAAGGGCCGCTGAATGAATAAATGAATTAGAGTAGACGTAACCCCAGAACCAAAGTCGTCCGGTCAACAGCGGCCCACTGGCTTTTGCTAATCTAATGGATTATTCTTCGTTATTAAAATGAACCTTCGATTAACTAAAACGAGATTAAGTATTTATGCTGTTTAACGAGAAGTATTGTTTGCTAAGGTCTAAAAAGTTAATGTTTCTTGCGTTAGTTATTAAAAGAAAATGACAAGGCAGCAACGTTATGATTACTAATTATAACTGTTGTTTCGTCTGGAGGAAGGAGAACTATTATCCGTCCAGACTTAAAAGAATACTGTTTTCTCTTACGGCAACAGCGATGCCAGTTTGCCCGCTAAATAATAATAAAAAAAAACGAACCTGAGCTCGCTGCAGCCGTTTTCTCACTTCGATTTAACCTAGCCTAGCGTTAATGCTCCAGTCGCTGTTAGATTTCCTCCCTCTTCCCCCCGCGAACTTTTCAAATGAAACTATCGTTATATTAGATAATTAAATATGTGCAAATAAAGAAAGGAGTTAGGGAATTAATTTTCGTACCAATACTAAACATAACACTTTTACAAGGGATCATTAAAAATATATAACAGTAAAGAAATTTCGTGTGCGTCAGGGGGAAGTACGGTAAGTAAAACTGCAGCTGTTGCCCATAAGCTGCAACAATATAGACTAAACCATGGATCGGTATTGCCCATAAGCTGCAACAATATAGACTAAACCATGGATCGGTAATAGAAGAAATTATTCTAACATGTGCTTCAGATAAAAGTTACTATCTTTCGTGTTCTTTCCTACGGCATGAACCTTAAATGCCTAAAGGGTATAAATAAAATTTGAATTCGTGTTATTTCCGTACATTTTACGTGTAACTAATAACGAAAATGCTTGCTATATGCATTATGTAATTGTCTCTTAAGTTGATTAATCTCTCTCACATTATTGACCTTAATCATTATCGCAGTCTTTGGCAACACTGTAGGCAAGTCCGAACAAGATTCAGCCGTCCAGATATTGCTATTTTAAACTGCAATGATCCTAGAGAATTAAACGGAAATCAATAAGACTATTACGTATAGTGTGGTTTTCGTTTTGTAGGTGAATACATGACACCTATACAAGTTTGATCTAACGTCAATAGCGCAGCTCAATCCAAACCAAAAGGGAGAAAACCTTGCGAGGGAAGAAGAAAAGGAAATGAAATATGAATACAAAATAACTGGTTCAATTTGGAAATCAATGATGACAATTACACATTCTGGTAGTTGCCCCCCCGTGAGAATAAAGAAAAAAAATTAATGAAAACGTGATTGGAATGGATTAGGGATGAAATTATGAAACCATACCAATCAGTAGTAATTAATTTGATGATCAATTTTCAACTTAATTTTACGCAATTTCCTCACGCTTATTCTGTTACTAGTCAAAAGTCATGTAATTGAGTTCGCGCAAAAGTTCATAACTTTTTTTTTTCTGTATATCCTATTATTGTATCATCGCTTAGTTCTCAATATAATATGCAGTTAATAGAAGGTTAATAAAATGGCTGACGTAGATTTTGGAATTCCCTGGAAAGGTACAGCTACCTTTGATCGTTTCACAAATATAACCCCGTTTCTAACATTGGTATATGTACATTGTACAGTCAGCGTCAAACGTTTGTACCCAGTCCTAAAATTTCTTCTCCAAATAACGTTGGAATGGATAAACCGATTTGAGTACAGTTTTCTGTAAATTACAGAAAATCACATTCTCTAAAATTTACAGAAAATCGTGCAAAGATCGGTCTATCCACTGCAAAGTTATTCGCAGAAGAAATTTCAGGACTAGATGCAAACCTTTGGCGTTAACTGTATGCTGTAAAATGTACACTTATTTTGCATGTATTGTACTTATCTCTACTTAAAATCCCTTAATTGTGTACTCATTAAATGCAAATGAAAGTTTTCAGTGTTTCGAGTCCACCTCGTTTTCTCGATTACTTATATAATACATTTTGTTTTAACACTACAGTGATAAAATATTCCAATTATATCTTTTAAACATTTTATTGACAGTAAATTTATCCATTTATCACATGACTGGCTACTTCTAGGTGTATCGATTTCTTTTAGCGTATGCGAGGAGTGGTCAAAATAATGTTAGCAGCTCAAATACTTTTGTATATTTGAAATATTGACTCTCTACAACAAAGACACATCCTTGCACTACTTTTCCGACATTTTCAACACCTCTGTTGAAGCACTAGTCTAAGTGTGGGAAATTCGTTTATCAAAAACCCATCTATAATATCCAAATACACCCTTCTGTTAGATACAGTTCTCATCCTGTATAGCATTCAATATTCAGTATAGAAGCTTGATTTGTTAACTAAGTAACTCTATAACAGAACTCGCAAGTTCATCGTTGCAGTAACAAACGTTCGCCATAGAATTCTATCCTGACGAAGACCAAGCCAGTTTTCATCACAAACACCTGCCTCTCGATATATGTCTTCTGATATTGTCCTCCCAGCAACGTCTCGGTCTTCTCAACGGTCTCTTTCCCTCCGGTTTTCTAACCACGATGGAATATAATTTGTTTTCCCCCATTCCAGTTACATAACCTATCCATCTTAGTCATCGCGATTTCATTATTCTTACAACATCGAGTGAGTCGTAAAGTCCATGGAGTTCTTCATTATGCGTTCTCCTCCATTCCATCAAATACTCGCCTAGCAGAACTTACTTAAGTGTGTGCGTGTGTGTCAAACGCAAGTTTATCATGGAATACTATGTCGAGCCAGAAAGGTAATTTACTCTTTGCAGGGTTGCCTTATATAGGTCATTTACAAGAACAAGAAAACTCGGTATTGCTTTGATGTTTTCCTTGCGTAAGGTAAACGCACCAGTAATGAACAGTGTACCAGTAATGGTTACTTGAAGAGAAAAATTTTGAAATACGATTTTCTTAAGGGCGGGAATAAGTTCATCTACGTGCAAAAATTTAATATAGTATGTTTCAACTAAATATTATTCCCTCGTCATTGGTTTCATCTGATATTTCTGGCAGACATGATGTTGAAGTTAGTTCTATGGGCGCACCTTCCCTTCCATGCATTCTGTAAAGCAAGTGTTAAAGGTAAGAGCCTTCGCTTAATATTCATGAAATTACAATAACGAATAATGTTGTTATTCTGCATTATTACAAATTACGAAATGCCTTTGTTTCAAGCATATAAATGGCCAAACCATACTTTAGATCTGTTATGCAAAGCAGGGGCTGTCCTCCGTTACCGGTACGCAAAGTCAGTTTTTGTCCAGTTCTTGGACCCTCACTGTTCATTGCTAGGTTGATATAAACATCCTTGATTTAATGAATTTTAATTAACGTTCTAAGCGAGCTGGTGCACTTGTAAGCACAATACTTACAGTTTTTTTGGTAACGTGTGCTTCGAATCACTACGTTCAATAACCCTCAGTAGAAATGGAACACATGACCACGTGCGCAGAAAGCGAGGGTGGTAAACTCTCCTCCGCTCCGAGGGCGAAATCATAATTCTGTTAGTTGTTTTGGTATTTCAACTTGGGAATGATTATTTACTCTTGGTGATCATAAGTTTGTCAGGAGATTTTTCCATCTCATTATTTCCTATGATGGACGCGGGGATGCCCATTAATGTAATTAGTTGTTTTAGTATGGGACACTATTCATTACAACTTAGAATCTGCATTTTTATGGCTACAAGGAATCTACAGTTCAGGCCAGGGGCTGGGAGGTGTCTCAAGACCTCGTGGACAAACTTTGGGAGGTGCTTATTCACATCAAAACAACATAAATTTAGTTTGAATACATTTAAAAAAGTAAGTAGTTTTCAAGGCACAGGCGCTCATCGTTACGGTGGCAACATTACGAATGACATCATATCTCTAAAACTTATGACATAAGCGCTGTCGGTTTAGGAAATCACGATGAAAGAAGTTCCCAATACATTCATTTGAGCAAACTCTGTGATTGATGAAAACAGTTTACAGGGGATTTCTAAGCTTTCCCAACTAAACCATATTTATTCCTTGACAATTAAATCTTTACGCTGCGAAACCTTACTATTGGCACTCGATAATCGTAAACTTTGCTCAAATGGATGTACTGGTTACTACTTTGACTGCGAATTGCTAAGTCGACATTGCTTACGTCATCATTGTAGAGGAATGATGTCATTTCTAACGATGCCGAAGTTACTTTGAAAACCTATACCTTCGATACTACGCCTGTATACTACTACAGTGTGAGAGTAGATGGAAAACGAGGATCGAATTTCATTTCTTATGGACAAAATGGGTAGCCACAATGCAAATTCATCATGAACCGTTTTGTTTTCACGGCCTAAATATACCAATGTTACAGGAAGTGCGAGAATGTCTTCTGGAATTCAGTGGCGCTCACGTGAAAGTGAATGGTGAACCATGAACAAAGGCATCTTTCCAGATTTGAAGATCTTGTCCCTGCAATTGAAGAGAATGTGGTTTAAGCGCCGAGTGGCAGTTACGAAGTTGGAAGTAGGGACGTTTGGAATTTCAGGATATTCCGAAATTTTGTAATGTCGGATTTCGGAAAGTCGGAATTCCGCAATTTCGAAAGAAGGAATTCCAAAATTTCAAAAATCGGAATTTAAATCGAAAAAAAAAATTCCCAATTCCTGAAATGGCTTAACAGTTCCGGACACTCGTATTTGAAAGAATGGTTTAAATTTTCAAATACCAACAATATTCTAAGGCAATTTAACTATTACGAGGAAATGAAAATAATTTCGGACGTGTGCTTTAAGAAGTTATATCACGCATCAATATTTATTCATTTATTAAATTATTTTGTCTTGAATTAACTGAAGAGTAAACCCAAATATAAAAAATAAATTTTAATTTTTTTTTAAGACATACTTTTCTTAAACAAATCGTAGTAAAAAGTGAAAAATAATTTTGTTTATGCATGGTTAAAAGAAAAGCATAGGACGCGCTGTCATATACAGTCTCTTTATCAATTCTTGAAGTGGCGAGCCCCATACTTTTCTTTTTAGCCATGCATATACAAAATTATTATTTTTTAGTACGAATTGTTTAAGATAAGTATGTCTTTAAAAAAAATATTATTAATTATTTTTCGAATTACTTCGATGTTCGAATACGTTTTCTGAAACTAATGATTTATTATCCAATCAATCCTAAAGTGCTCTGCAACCGGCCAAATTTTTCATTGTTGCAGGCTAGCATTTATGGTCCGTATTACAAAGTAAAATTAAAACATGTTTTTAAAATATAGAAATATATAAAAGTAACAATGGAATATTGTATTGTCACCCGACTTACGTCGCTGTGCAAAATCCCATCATTGTATGAATTCGGGAAATGAGTTGCATTGATGTTTAAAGAATTGAGAACACCACGAACCATTGCTAAGTGAAGAAAAGAATGTAAAAATGGTACACTTGAGATCGTTTAAGATTGATCTACATGCGTGTCACCATAAGTTCGTCCATGAATAAGACAAAAAATGGGCTAAATATAGAGCCTTGAGGAACACCAAGAAACACAGGAAGTGAGTCAGATATAGAACCCATAAACAAAAGCTTGCTATTGATATTAGGAGAGCTATTTATAGACGTACATGTGGGTTGATGCATCTAGTTTAAAAATTCGATATTATTTTACTACTGAAACTCTAAATGTTTGAAATAGTACATCACTTATACATGCATCGCTGTTATTACCATCGTTAAGAAGCTGGTAAATTTCTAAGGACGGGACCTACAGTTTTCATTCGTTCGATGAATCCCTAGAGAATTTGAACCAGCTCGCCTCCACAGACACAAGAAGCGAGTGTGCTAACCTCCCACTAACCGGATGTTGCAATTCAAAATGGCTATAAAATATAAGGATATTGAAAAAATCGTAATTCGTGCAGCACACTGAAATTATATGAGTGTTCCTCCTTTTTCACGTACTTTTTTCTCCCCAAGAGACACTATCGCTGACTATACTTTTCTAGAAGTTTCCCCTTATGCGATCTTTCTCAAGATACACACATCTCATTTAGCCTGTAAGAGACTTTCCGTGCGAGATATGTTGAGTTCACGTGTGCGGAAGGGAGATATTCTTATGCACACACATCTTGCGTTATTGCAAGAGTCTTCTGCCTGTCTCATCTCCCCACCCGCTACTTTCATTTTTTTTTTCCCGGTTTTCTTCTTCTTTAGAATAGGAGAGTTGAGTCACCATGTGTAATAGAATGGTTCCCAGCACATGCATGAAAGGAGAACACACGACTCTTATTCTTTCTGTCTCAGTGAACAATCTACGACCTTGATGCATTTGAAATGAACACAGATGGCGCGTACAGCATCCACTCATGTTGGTGTGGTAGGACGTAGAAAGTCCCTGCTGTTACACAAGAGAGAATGGAACTGGATTTTCTTAAAAATAAAAATAAGAACACAAGAAAAAAAGATCATATCAATTTTACCAGGTACGGTACTTTTTGTTCTTAATGGACGAGATCTCCTAGACTCTTCTCCATTCTACATTTACTAGGGGCAGTAATAGACAAGAGTTTGTAGTAGTCCAGTAAAGCAAAAGAAACGAACAGTAGTTTAGGTTTCCTGTATTCGGGAAGATCGAGACGGGACGATAATTCTATAAGATTTTTAATATTATTTCAAGGCCTTTAGGCAACTTTGGGCCAGGCCAGATAGATGATGATGATCGAAGAATTGGTGGAATTAAGAAAGTAGTAGTAAACGGGAGGACTTCGAGGAAATCCACGAACACGGTGCTTGTCCACCACAAAACCCACTTGGCACAAGCCAGGATCAAACCGAGGACTCCATTTACACCAGAGGTAAGCTCTAGTAGTGACCGTCCGCGGTTGTTGTGTGTTTAGAAAAGAATTATTTTATTACGAAAAGAATAAGTGAGGTCCCAAGTTCGATCACGGCTCGTGGGCTTTGTGATGTACAAACACCATGTGAGGTGGTTTCCTCAGAGTTCTCCTGTTTCCTCCGACACTTCATTCCACCGGTATCATCTTCCATTCATCCTGAGCGAAAGTTGCCTAAAACCATAAATAAGATTGCACTCGTAAAATGACCAGCATGTATATGCTTTATAACTCAACACAGAAACGATTAGTTTATAAACATGTATTATGCTGTTTCACAAGACCGTAATTGACCGCGGTGCCTCAACGGTTAGAGCGCTCACCTCTGGTCGTCGGTTCAAACCCTGCTCGTGCCATGTGGCTTTGTGGTGGACAAACACCGTATGCTTGAGTTTTCTTTTGGTTCTTCCGTTTCCTCCTACTTTCTTCATCCCATCAGCATACATCCGGTCTGAGCCAAAGTCGCCTAAAGTCTCTAAAAATTTAAAATTCAAGTTCTAACTCGCAAGACCGTAAGTGAATGAGTCTTAACAAACTATTTTAAAATAATAAACACACAGAGATGCAGACACAAACACACACCTAAACACCCAAACAGGCATGCGCTTGATACACGTAAACAGCTTTAGGTGATCTTACATTTCTTTAACTTCTTGGAAGCTCTAAATTCAGTTTGCTTAACTTATATCCATTAACATATTTTTTTTCGGGAACCTGTATACTAACAAAATAAAAAAACATTAACTGTAATGTCCTTTCCCATGTGCGTGGTCCATTACATTTGATTTGCTATGACATTTTTAACCAGAAATTCTGCCTTTGTTATATTTTCCCCAGACCACCATTGTCTGTTTTTTTTTTCCTGTAGAGAATCACTCGCAAAATTGGCTCCGACAGGAAATCGACAACATTGACTTATAATACATGAAATATTGCGAAACGAAACTGTAATAAAATATAGTGACAACGATCAATTGAATCCATCGAACTCTACGTATGATACTGGAGTGATCGATTAACGTCGCACGATAGCTGCCGGACCAAACATTTAACCGCGATCATCCACTTCGAGTCTAAACTAATGTTGACCAAATTTTCAGTTCTAACTTAAACTTTTATACTTGTTATCGCTGTGTGGCCCTTTTTGTATTTGTGTCTTAATTCTTGACATGATAATAATATTTATGTATTTTGCAAGAATTAAAACATAAAGAACAGACCACATATCGATAACAAGCGTAAAAGGTTAGTCAGAAATGAAAATGTGGTCCATATTGGTTAAGACTCGAAGTGAACTATCGAAAATAACGGTTCCCTCTGCTTCCTGCCTTCATATATTCGTTATGGCAACGTTCAGTCCAGTATTGCTTTTTGATAGATGTCAATGATTGACTAATTTTCAATTGATGTCAATGATTGATTTACGTGCTTTTCTATAATTGACAATGGTTCATCGTGTCTTCAAATCTTGCAACGTTAATTTAACTCGTTTACCGACGTCATACAATGATGATTTTTTTTATAACTACTTAAATCAAGTGGCAATACAATGTTCCATTGTTACTTTCATATATTTATATATTTTAAAAGTAGTTTTGATTTTGTAGTAATACAATCTATTTCCTAAAATATATACTAGCCCGCAATGACGTTATGTTTGATTGGTTTCAGAACAACAAGATTTGGGTGACGAAATATCATCTTACAAAAGCGATTAGTAGGGCTCAGAACTTGATGGCCATAAAAAAGATAGATAAACTTTCTAAAAGCATGTTTTTTTTTAGAAAAAAACATAAACAATTCGTACTAAAAAGTAAAAAAAAAAATATTTTTAATAAAATTACTCTAAAAACTATATAATTATATCTATGCATGAATAAACAAAAGCATGGGGCACTCTCTCATTTACAGTAACTTTATAAATTCTTTAATTGGCGTGCCCCATGCTTTTCTTTGTAGTAATTTATTTTTATTTATTCATTATTTATTAGAAGTTAGCACAGAGACAGCAAAGGCAATTTTACACCGTAACAATCATACAATAACAACAACAAATAATTATTTAGTTGGAATATGTTCAGATTGTTTTTTTTAATTTCAGATTCTCATATCAATTTTTTAGAAATTTACTTTTACTGAGGCAAAAATCTGGTGGCAAAGGAAGAGTATTGTAACGATATGACAATCTGTATACGAGAGATCGTTGGACCAAAAACAATGTAGGTTTTGAGAGGTAGAAATGGTGTTGGGAACGGACATTTTGTCTGGATACTCTTAGGTTAAAAAGTGGAAGAAGGTCGTTGGTCCTGAGTGTGCCTTGCATTATTTTATAAATAAATTTTAAATCATTTAGTTTTCTTCGCGTGTCTATGTTTTGCAAGGTTGGGTATCCTGTGTTGCACAATACGAATAAAGAAATTTTGTACTTTGTACAATTTAGATAAGTTGTTTCACAAGCCATAGACCAGATAGATGAACAGTACTCGATAGTAGGGAGTACACAAGTGAGAAAATATGACGGAAGAGCTCTGAAATCTTTAATATATGTAAACCAGTAGAGAAGTCCAAGAAGTTTCAGTGTTTTAGAAGTTACGAATTCAATGTGAATAGTAAAATTGAGTTTTTCATCAAATATGATACCAAGGTCTTTGTAATGGTCTACCCATGGTATAATAGATGAGGCTAATGTGTACGTACATTTTGTGGTATGGGTTTTGAGTGAGAAACGCATTGCAGCAGTTTTGCACGGATTGACTTTTAGTAACCAATTATTGCACCACATTTCAACAGAATCCATAGCGGCTTGAAGGAAGAAAGTGTCTTCTGTAGATTTAATGGTCTTAAATTTTTTGTAGTCACCAGCATAGAGAAGTACAGAACAGGAATTATCTATCTTTTCACATTAATAATCAATGTAGAGGGAAAATAAAACTGGCCCTAAAGAGCTTCTTTGAGGGACACCTGAAAGCACTGGGAGCCACTTGGAGTTGCTACGAGGGAAAACGACACGTTGTTCTCTGCCAAACAAATATAATGTAAGAAGCTGAAGGAGAGGTCCGTGTAAATTAAATTTGGAGTTAAGCATGTGTATAAGAAGTTTGTGATTGACAGTGTCAAATGCTTTGGAGAGGTCTAGGCATATGACGTCATGGTCTTGTCTATTTGCTAGGGCATCTGTGGCTAGAGACAGTAGGACAGCTAAGTTGGTTTCACAGGAGGCATTCGGTACAAAGCCATGCTGGGAGTAAGAAAGAAATGGGAGGATATGTTTTTGAATCCTGTCTGTGATGATTTTTTTTCACGAATTAGGCCGAGGACAGAAAGAAGGAAAATGGGTCTGTGTGAATTAACACATGACTTGTCACCCTTTTTTGTAAACCGGGGTAATGTTTGCTAGCTTCCAGTGCATTCAAAAATATATTATATTTTAAAAGTAATTTTCGTCGTTTGGGAGGGAAAAGTCACTAACTGCATTTTCGGTTATTTTGACTTAAGACTCCTCGCTACTCCGTCCCTCACTTTTTAACATTTTTCAAAATATTTCAAAATCTAATAGCATTATCAAAATTATAAGAAGATACATTTCTAGTCCTTACAAATTACTATGAAATACAATGGACAGCGATCCCGAGATCTTGTCCATTGATGAGTGATACATTGTCAAAGATTATGACGTTATTATTTAATTAACAACGTATACTCATAAATGGACAAGATCTCGAGATCGCTGTCCATTGTATTTCATAGTAATTTGTAAGGACTAGAAATGTATCTTCTTATACATTTGATAATGCTATTAGATTTTGAAATATTTTGAAAAAATATTTAAAATGTTAGGGAAGGAGTAGCGTTAATGGGCTTTCCATAATGTTCTTCCCTCAAACCTTATGTAGAAAAAGTCATTTACTGAAAATGTCGTTCAAGCATTTGGAGTTTTTGATATATTTTGGGGTTAGCTGATATCCATGCGGTGAAACCATAAGTCAATACAGGTCTAAGGAATGCTTTATATGTACCGGTATTTATAACGGTTGATGGATTTAGTGCCCAGCTTGTGCCAATAAGATTTTTTAAAGAAAATTTTGTCTGTTGGTAACTTAAGTGATGAGCTTTTGTAGATGGGGTCGCCATGTGAGATGATGTCCAAAATGATGCCAAGGTATGTGACTTGATGAGAGGGACGAATAGGTTCGTGAAGTACTTGAATGTTGAGTAGTTGTGGATTTCTTCGAACTCGGGATCGTCGCTTTGGGGGAATGAAAACGATAGCCTGCGCCTTACGAGAATTGATGGTGAGTCCCCACTTACTGCACCATGATATGAAATTATTAATGGCTTCGTTGAGTGTGCAATTAATATGCTGTATGGAGTTGCTAAGAGCCAGGAAGGCAGTATCATCGGCGTATTGAAATGTGTGGATGTTGGGTGGTAGATCACCTACGTAAAGAAGGTATAAGAGAGGTGAAAGGAATGATCCTTGTTTAACTCCGCAATGAAGGAAGATTGGATGGGATAGTGTGTTGTAGATGGTGATATAGGCCAGGCGGTTGCTGAGGAAATTGAATATGTATCTAAGGTAAGTTTTTGGGAGACGGAAAGCTTGAAGCTTGTAGATTAATGCCTGATGCCAGACTCTGTCGAAAGCTTTTTCGTGATCAAATAACACTAGGCAGAATGGCTTAGAAGTATTGTAGTGTTTGGTAATCACATTAGTAAAGCGAAGGAGTCTTAATATTAATGTACCTTTGTACCGAACGAGACGTTCTCGTTTTTTGACTACGGTTGATAAGGGTGACACACTACTCAAACGTCTTATTACAAATTTTGAATGCTATTAGATTTTTTTGAGTATATTTTGTTAAGTGCATTCTCTGTGTGTTTCTTGTATTACTTACCTTATCTTGTAATTTTTGCTTATTTCATGTACGTTTTGCTTATTTCATGCATCTTATTGTATTATAGTTCATTTTATTTGAGTTTTATCGCTTCACTTATGTATCCATTTATATTACTAAATTAATTTGTAATCTAACATGTATTGAAGAAGTGCTATCTTGGCCTTTCAGCTGCTCATACTACTCAAATAAATTAAATGAAAATTATATTATTACAAATTAGAATCTTGTTTTGTAAATGACAAACAGAACTCGGAAACTACGCTTTTCATACTCTTCATCACTTGGTATGTCACGTGTTTACCGACTCTACTGCCATCTGGTGTATTCTCCATACAGTCATCTACTGACGTACTATTTTGCATTATCCAAACCTAACGCGAAATTGCAATAGAAAAAGGGGAGAAAATGTTCAGTTTTCAGAATAGAAATTTGTCAGTTATCCACACAGTACAACATCTATTTTTTTTAATATTGTTAACTTTCGAAAAGACCCCGAAATTTCGGATTTAGTCGCACAAATCTCGATGGTATTCAACACTGTTATATAAACTGTCATTAAGACAATGGGAACTTCATACAATAACCCTGAATGAGTTTCACTCCTTACAACAAAACGAAATAGGAGATTGTCACAGAATAAGAGACAATTCTTTAAAATGACAGAAGTAATAATGCCCTTTTGTGTTTCATCTCGTTATTCTAGTAGCATATTATTGTGATGGAAGTTTTAGTTCCAAAATTTTCCGCTAGATAGGAGAACAATAGGTAAACATCTGTAAGAGAATTATGTTTTCGCTGTGACAAGATTTCTACAAGAAGGAGCGTTACGGTGAACTTATAAACCTCAACCACAAGACTGTACACCCTTAAGATGTTGAATACAAATTCATTTGCCTGCAAAAGCGTATTCACAATACGCCTTTTGAATATCGAAAGGATAGGGAGATAGTTTTCAATTTGGCTAATGTCTTCTCTACCATTTGCGCCTTACTTTAGATAGGAAGGTCTTCCTTTAGAGCGGCAAGGATTCGATTTGCATTCATTAGTCTCCTTAAATCTGTCTGTAGTGTGCGTGTGTAGTGAAAAATAGTATTTGTGTTCTCCACCCATGCTATTTTGCGGTCTCTACAGTGGCGCCAACTTGTGTTAACAGCTTGAAACATACTAATGGATCCTTTTCATTTAATTGAATTGCAGTGCTCAGTGAAAATCTGTGGGAAGAAAAGAAACAAAACTACAACTTGGGTTCATTTCTTTCTATTTTTACATCTTTTAATGGTATATTTGCAACGAAGGCTTAATTTCAATAATTATAGAGGGCGTTAGAAATCTGTAAGATTCAAAATACTCCTAATTCAAAAGTGTAAGCTATACTTATAAATAAGATTCGGAACTGAAATTGTATATTGTCATGAGTTTCAGCCGGATACCAAATTTAATGTTTGAATTGTATTTTAGCATTGAAGTAATAGATTTTGAGTGTATTCCCAATAAAAATTTTGAAGATTAAGACAATGTGAAGAGCAATATTAACGTGTTATGTAATGATTAATTGCTTTTCCTATCTGGTGGTGGAAATGCTTTACAACCTTTTCTTGCTCACAAATCGCTAGAAGATACGAACACCGATCACAACGGGTGGTATAGGAATCACGAGTCGTTCGCCGTAAATCCACCCCATTGGCAATGTGAAATTTTAAAATATGCATATGATGGATTCCAGCGACAATTGGACATTCTCACGAGAAAATTAAACTTATTTTTGGATTTAAATGGTATCGTGTTTTGCAAGTACAAGTATCCCAGAAACATGTTGTTGACAGCCCTGAGTTACGTGATCCGGCTGTCATGTTGATTGTTTAACACATCTTGGAATTAAATTGTTGGAGTACATATTATGACGGTATTTACGCTGGGCACTACTACCAGTACACACAGGGAACTTTGTATTGCGGGAGAGCCAAGGTCGGATCACGTTTCCAGATGACAAGTTCGCGATCCCCACTACGTACTACAATAAGCAATTGTAAAGGAGGGGGTAGAGCAGCCATCTTCGTTTCACTATGCCAATTATGATTCTTTTTTGAAAGGCGAGTTAGATTCTCTCTTTCGCGAGTTAGTTAGATAAAACACGCGCGTTTTAATTGTATTTCAAAATCTGTTTCTGGGCATATTTATTCACAGTTTGTATCAGAGCTGAAATGGTCATATGGTCAATCGAGTTATTCGGGTCAATTTCTGGGTTGGGTCACCTAATCTAGGTTTCGGACGGCCTGACTCGTTCACTCAATTTAGACTCTGTAACCCGAAGGGCAAAGCGGAGTTTTTAATTATTTCCTTGCGTTTAAACGGTGTTTCTTTCAGAGGTGGCCAGGACCGGAGATGTTATCCCCAGAGAACGAAAAATACGACTCCGAAATTCGAATATTTCCTTGACCGGGTCAAGTTTCGTACCAGGTCGCCGGCTCATCTATGTTCGGGATAAGCCAGGCCACCAAACGTTACTGGATTTCAGCTCTGGTTTGTATAACTGCATAATTAAGTAAACAAATGAGTAAAAAGCAAAATAAGTTACTGAAAATTAATCAGACTCTAAATAATAATTATAATAATTATTAGGTGGGAAATGGGACTTGCAGGAGAAAGAAGGATCAAATCACCGTCACACATGTAATCGGTTAATTCTCTATAAGTTGCGATTCTATGTAATGTAAGGAAGTAGACAACAACTCAATAACAAGAAAATTACAACTAAAAGTATACACAGCTAATGTCTTAAGATGTACAGAGGAAAGTTCAAAGTATACTATATGCATTACGAAAAGTCATAGCCTTATATTTTATTACAAATCGGGGCACGTCGCCGTCAAGCGAGTATAGGTGCATCATATAAGATGTTTGTAATCAAGGATATTCATCTACCATCCATCCCATCACTGCTGGCGTCCCACAAGGATTGGTATTAGCTCCTTTATTATTCAATTTATATACATCAGATATCCCTACTCATCTACATACTACATCAGCCACCTTTGCCGATGACACTGCCATTTTTGCCTCCTCAAGAAATCTTCGCTACTCTCATTTATACGCTCAACGTCATCTCACTTCCATTGAGGAATGGACTACTAAATGGAGGATGAAATTAAATGCCGACAAAACAGCTGTTGTTCACTTCTCAAAACGTCATACCAATCTTCTACAGCCTCTCACACTCTTTGGGACTCAACTACAATACAATACACAGGCACGTTATCTTGGCGTTGATCTGGATAGGACCTTACTCTTCCAAAGTCATCTTAAAACTGTTGCCAGCAAAGCAGTCTCTCGACTCCTAGCCCTTTATCCGTTATTCAGAAGCAGAGAACTCACTCTATCAGCTAAACTAAATTTATATAAAATGATGATACGCTCTCTCCTTCTCTATGCTGCACCTGTATGGCAACATGCAGCAAAATCCTATCACCTACAATTACAACGTGTGCAAAACAGAGCAGCAAGGATAATCACCGGACACACCAGAGACACCAGAATAATGCAACTCCATGAAGATCTATCACTCCCAATGCTTTCTGACGTTATTGATTCTCAGTGTCGATCCTTTTGGACTCGCATGCAACATTCACCTTACCCAACCTTACATAATCTTGGTACCGCACATCCCATCCGACATGTTCACCGTATGCCTCATCCTACATAACATCCCCACTTACAACACAGATCACCTTTCTTAAATCACATGAATAGCAAATCACATCTACTACATCAATTTTATGGAAGGAACTAATTCCAACTCAGCCTCCCTGATTTATTCTAACATCTTTTCCTCGCTAAACGAACAAATAACTTCCCTCCTCCACCTCGTCAATTATAATCAGATCACTTTTGGTACTCATTGACTTGCCATAGGGATGCGACAGTTGCTCCCTATTCAATCAAATACAATTATTCAACTGCCATCAACAACCATATAGAAGTCATGAGCTAACTAGCTCGAAACTTCATTCAAAAACGTCATTACTCTGGCTGGCTGGGTAATCAAACTTTAGTTTCTATTCAAACCCCAGTATTCTAATTTTTATCAACCTTCGTTTTCTGATGTTCAATTAACATATTCTTTCTGAGGAAAAGGATAAACCAACGTTAGAAGAAAAACAGGAGGCCCAAAGTTTCATAAAATTCATAAATAAATTCCAAATTATATTTGTAACAATAGATTCTTAGACGATTCCAGGCTGGTGTAAATGTCAGACCTCTTAAAATTGTATGTTTCTGTGTTACTGACAAAAATATTTAACAAACTTACCAGCAACGACTAGGTAAACCCACTAAAAGCTCCCGAAATGTTGAAACTTGAATAACTTCAGTATTTTTACCCGAGTAAGAAAATTAAATCTGATTAAACTTATTTGATTATTTTTCAATGTAATCCTACTTGACTTCAACACATTTGATCCACTTCACCTCCAGTGATCAAATATCCTTGAAATAGAAATAAATACCTTGGATATCGAGAAACCCTTTTATAGCTTCCTTGACTGAGTTATCGTCAACCACACAAAAACGTCTTCAGTTTCCGACAACAGAAAGTAGTCACTGGGAGCCAGATCTGGACTATAGGGTGGACAGTTAATCTCTATGAAGCCTTGTTCCTTGATAGCAGTCTGTAATTTGTATGATTTGTGTGCAGGCGTATTGTCATGCAGCAGCAAAACACCAGCCAACAACTTTCCAGGGTGTTTCTGTTTAACAGCCTCACGTACAAACATCATCGTAGAAGCATGGCTGTCTCCAGTATAGCTCCACTAAAGCTTATAAGTGAAGAAGCTCCGTGAGTATGTGTCTTTGGGATATATATTGAACACCCTCACCAATAATAATTTGTATTTTCTTTTCTTACTCGTTAAATTGACAATGGACATTTTAACTTCCTTTTATGAATGACTTTCATCAGTTTCGTCTGTCGTCTCCTGACTTTCATCGAGCATTCTCTAGCTAAATACGAAGAGAAGGTCTGTAACACACTGGTGAGGGATAACAAAAATTAGCCTTGAGTATTTTCGAACTGTGCCACTAGATAGCAGATTAGTCATATTTTACACTAAGTCAGTGAGCAGCGCCACCGATCAGTGCACTGTGAAAAATGGCTATTGTGCTGGAGGTATGTACGTTAGAAGGCCAGCGGGCAGTTGTGCGTTTCTTGTGAACGAAGGGCACGCTTGTCAAGGACAATGAAAAGGAAATATATACCACGAATGGGTGATTTCCATTTCCTAATCCGCTCAAAGCTTATCTTGGCGGTAAACATTTCGTGGATGATACAGATTGAACGAGAGATCTGTATGTGACAATCCAGTCTTTTGTAAAGCAGGTATTGAGGCGCTGCACATAGCTGGGATAATTGTTTCAATGTAGATAATGATTGTATGGAAATCTAAAATTGGTTGTCACGTAAGAAATTTATGCATTTTTATTTATGTAATCACAAGGGCGGATTGAAAAGTTTCCAACCAAACAAGGAAGGTATATCTATCTATCTATCTATATAATAATACACAGCCATATTCAATCCACTACTGGATGAGGCCTCTCCCGGAGGGAGGAGGTGGTCTACTGCTCCCATGCTGACCAGACGTGTTGGGAGAGGAGAGCCGAAGCTCTCAATTGTGATCGCTACCTCTTTATTCAGGTAGCTCCCCAATTGGCCTCACGACGCTGGGTGGACGCCGCACAGGCAACACCATCTAGAGCACTGCAACGGTCATCCGTCCAAGCACTGACCAGACCCAGAGCTGCTTGACTTCGGTGATCTTACGGGAACCAGTAGACCAGCTCGGCTAGGGCGTTGCCAGTAATTGTGTATTGGTGGAGATACCGGAGATCGAACCCGGGGCCTTTCAATATATATATTGATGTTAATATGATGTCGAACGTGTAGTGTAATTAGTATTTCTTTTATTTCCAATTGAATGATTGATGGCGGTACAAAGTATGGAAATCAGTGGGCAGAAGGAATCAGTACGTGCTGCAAAGATAATTTTGTCTCGTTTTCAAAGGGATTTCGTACATTTTGTGGATCGTGTGATATCTAAAGATGAATCCAGAAACAAAAACAGTCGATGAAGTGGCGACACTAGGGTTCATCATGACACAAAGTTACGGGAAAACTCCGCCAGCAAAGTAATGACGAAACCTTGTCACGCTTGTCGTTGACTACCTCCAGTAAGACTCCACAATAAACGCTGAATATTACTGAGGTCTTCTAGATCAAGGATGACCAACAGCAAGCGTTTCCGGCCTCGGAAAGATAAAAAACAATAAATTATGTGTATTATCATTTTAGCTATTAGTCTCGACCGGTCACTTTGTGATTGATACACTAGTTATATTCCTTAGTGTCGATCACCCCCGTGATGCTATCGTGCGGCCAGCATGCAGAATGAAGTTGGCCACCTCTGTCCTAGATAAGTTGCCATCAGTGAGAAGCAAGGTGAGAAACTGAGAAACAGAATCACGTTCCTCCAACAGAAAGCTCCCTCTTACAAAGCTCATCGAACATTGCACAAATTAGAACAGTTAGTCTATGAAGTGCTTATTCATCCCCCCTATTCTCATGATCTAGCCCCTAGTGACTAGTATCTGCTCTTGAAACTGAAACTGGCCTTAAAAGGAAGGCAGTTTCAGGACAATGTTGAAGAAGTTGCCGCTGTTGACAGTTGGTTTGAGAGTAGAGACTTTTTTTCTCACCAAAAGTTAATATTATTTTTGTAGGATATTCGTAGGAATTGACGAATTCGGGGGCAATATGCAAAATATCCTGTTATTTCCACTGAGTGCCAGGGCCTAAAATTCAACGAAATCACAGCTCCACACTGGTAAAAATTTTATATAGTATAGGAAAACTGGTTTAGTCAGCATTTGTTTTGACATATAATCAGTGTTCTGTCCAGTACATCATGTTTACCTGCGACCAAAATATTATTATTATTATGTAGGAAAATTTTGGCATTCAGAGCAAACAAAATTAAAGGCACATTAGGATACATATTTAATTGTATTGTATTAAACCATAAAATACAGGAAACAAACCGGTAAGAAAAATAGTCACACTGGAAGAAAAAAGTCACTTTTTCTTACATAAGAATTTCACTGTCATTTTTCCGTGATCATCACACTGTCTCAGTCTGTTTTCTGCCGAGGCAAATACACCGTTATACCAGGGCTGTTCCATTGACTTCCTACCAACTTCAAAACGCCTTTCCTTTCTGGCCAGCCATTTCATAACAGCAGGGGTTGGGCTAAAATATTTCTTGGGATATACAGTCCCAGGATAATATTTCCTGGGTTATGATTGGTTGTTGAGAGTCTACGGTGCTTCGGCTAAATTTTTGGCGGTTATTGATGTACTGTATGTTATCTCTGGTAGTACATATTTCTATAACGGATTCAAAGGATCGTGTTATTTTTATCTACGAAACAACACATTTCATTATATCGGAAAAGTGTAATGTCCTATTGAAACAATAGATCAATGTGCAGTTAGTTGTATATTTTAAAACTATATGAATGCAACCGAAAACGTTTGAAAACTAAATATAGTTAAAAAGTTCCTTCACCTCAAAATTGGCAATGGTTTTCCCTGCCATCTAGGAGACACCTACACATATTAACTCTGGCTTAATATCATAAACTAGCAGTTATATGGAATTGAGTAACCCATTGCATAATGAATGTATTGAATCAGTAAGACTTAGTTTGACACACTAAACGCGTTTAAATGCATAATCCGAGAAAAGTAAGGTACTCACATTAATACCACTCCACACTTTAAGAATTATAGTTCCACACTCCTTTCCTACAGTTCCACAAAGTGTGGAGTACTCCACTCAATTTTAGGCCCTGCCACTGACCTATCGGCATTCCTTCCCTGTAAGTCCAGAAACTTTTCAATCCTCTCTCGCATTTATACCCTATTGACTGATATTCCGTCGTAACGTCTTTGGAAAGAGCTCTCAAGATAAATATAATTAATTCCCTGAGATTGAGAAAGTAAAATCGAATATAAATACTTGTAAATACAAGGAGGACGTTTTTTCTTATTTTACCGAAATTACTAATCATTTAATTATTATATAGATTGTCGTTATCTACTTCCATTAATAGCTCTTAACACTAACGAACACATAGACCTACATATGCTTGAACTTCCCACATTGTCTATCAATTCTATAGCTGTACAGAAACTACTGTGTGTTAACAGTGAAACAATGGTTCATAGAGAATATACAAGGTCCATTATGCATATATGCCTGGTGATAAGTAACATGTATGGACTAACTTCCTGTCAATAGCTTCCGGGCATATTAAATTTATGGTTTCGTATATAATGTTATTTTCTCCTTAACATGCTGAGGAGATGCTAAATATAAATATGCGTACGCACTAGATATTTCTGGAGGGGAGGGAATAATCAATGTAAGCTTCTGAATACATTGGAACTGGAAGAAACATGATGTCTGAAAGAAAGGCGAAATCTCTGTAAGGGGAATTTGAGACAGAGACAATTTAAAACGTTACTGCATACTTTTAAAAGGAAGTCAATTTTCACAAGTACTCATCGATATATAGTTTTTATAATGTTGCATTTCATAATTTAAGCATTACACACACTGTCAACTTACTTAATTATCTCTCCGTTTTAGTCATAAACCTATATTTTTATTTATTTTCGTTTATTTGGTGTAGCGAGGTAAAGTTCGATAAAACCTTTCCTTGCACTCAACAGTAAACATAGAAGTACATCACAAAAATTTAAAGTTGGTAATTAAAAAAAGGTAAATATATATATATATATATATATATATTAAATACATACTTTTCTTAAACAATTCGTACTAAAAGGTAAAAGAAAATGTTTATGCATCACTAAAATAAAAAGTATGAGGCGCTTTCTCATATACAGTCACTTTATAAATTGGCGCGCCCTATGCTTTTGTTTTTAGTCATGCAGAAACAAAATTATTTTTTTACTTTTTAGTACGAATTGTTTAAGAAAACTATATCTTAAAGAGTTATTTTAAAAATTATTTTCTTTGAGCTATTTCAGTGTTCCAATACTTTTGCTCAAGCTAATGTTTTGTGACCCAAATCCTAAAGTGTTCTGCAACCAGTTAAACTCAACGTCGTTGCAGGCTAGTTTTCATTTTAGGATAATGAAGTACATATTTTTTTTTTTAATATTTTAGAATATACATATAAATATATGGAAATTATATGAAAGTAATAATGGAATATCGTATTATCACCCGACTTACGTCGCTGTGCAATATTTCCTCATTGAATGAAATCGGGAAATGAGTTCAATTAATGTTGCTAGATTTGATGACACTACCAATATATAGACATTTTTCTCTATGGATAATGAGAGAAGGATACTCGTCTGAATCATTTATTCTATGTCTTGAGATTGACTGCTGAATTGTTAACTACGATTTAGCCATATTTGTCACATGAATAAATAGAATGTTTCTATTGGTCCAGAAATTTGATTTCTGGTTGGCTACCATCTTCATAAAGAAGCAACAGCCATTGTGCATTGGAATCGGTAAGGGAACACACCATTGTTTATTTCTTGTAATTCAATTATTTGTATTATATGTTTGAGAGAGTTTAATGTCAGATATTGCCTCAAAAAGGGTAAGCTTTACTTTATCTACTCCAAAGGAAATAAAATTTACAGGGAAATGATAATGTTAATATGGTGCGTAGCAGTGTTGAAACGCAAATTAGAATATGTTTTGGTCATGAAGCAATGTAATAAGGATGAAAGACGTGGGACTAAATGAGCTTCCGCTATGGGTGAGGATTGCAAGTAACTGATAGTGTCAACTGTGTAAAATTTCAAAACGTGTATGTATAAAGCAAATAAGATGGCCTGAGTTTTCTAATCTTACGTAACCCTTTGTAGCTTAACTTGGAAATAAAATAGTAAGAGAAGGCAAAAGCTAAAAATATTGCCATCTGAGTGTGACGCCATTGTATTCCTCCGCATGCCACCATATCCGATTCTGAATCAACTGGAGTGCGTATTTTACGTATTAATTATTGTAGAGTGTTGAAACAAAAGAAATTTAAATATTTCGGAGCAAATATAACAAGAAAAAAGGAGATCATGGAAGAAATGAAAAGTAACTTAACATCGGGTAACACATGTTTCTACACAGTCCAGAAACTCCTAACCTCGCGATTAATATAAAGAAAATTGAAATTGGAAATTTACAGAACGGCTATTCTGTAGGTAATACTTTACTGTTGCAAAAACTGGAGTACGACCCTACCAGATGAACATAAATTATAATTGTTTAAAAATGAGGTTTTGAGATAGATAAACAGGCCGAAACGGGACGAGATGACTGGAGAATGGAGGAGACTGTAGAATGAAGAACTTCATGGGCTTTACAACTCACCCGATTTTGTAAGAATAATGAAATCGCGACGACTAAGAAGGGCAGGGTAGATCGGATGGAGGAGAAATGAAAATTATATTCCATCGTGGTTGGTAAACTGAAGGGAAAGAGACCGTTAGGAAGACCGAGATGACGTTGGGAGGGTAATATTAGCAGGGATCTCTGAGAAGTAGGTGTTCGTGCTGAAAACTGGATTGATCTTGCTCAGGGTAGAATCCTATAGTGAACGTTTCTAACTGCGCTGATGAACTTGCGAGTCTCGTAATCCGTAAGCAAGTAAGTACGAGTGGTTTCCGTAACAGGCTTTTTGTCACTACCTGTTCCATTGTGCACATGGACGTGCTCACTAAACCAAAAGAGCGGAATTTTTACTCTTTTAGAACAGAAACGGGGACCACTCTTTTGTAGCGATATTTTCAATTGAAAAGAATTGTTACCAACCAAACGCTTTCACTTTGGACGAAAATATGCTTTTTCTACTGGAATGCCGATGTATTTGGATGTAATCTACTCTGCAAACTTGAAAGAGCGATTTCTCATTGATTTTTCAAACTTGGAAAAGCTTTTTCTCATCTTTTTAGAGTGGTTTATTTCTCATCTCTTTAGACTGATTTAAGGTGCATCATAGCTACTAGTAAACTTTGTTCTCTGCCGTTTCTTACTGAAAAGGTTATCGAAAGATTATGCTGTACTGTAAACATTATAGAGCTGCGTTTATTTAAAAGCGACAACAGCAAACTTGAAAACTCTTTTGTAAGAAAAAAGTATACCAGAAGACGTCAGGAGTAAAATATATACAAGAAATCTTTGAACGTTCTTCGCAAGTACCTGACGAGACGAAAGAAACCATTTTGAAGATGTATTATCGCTGTTGGACGGCTAGCTGAGTGGTTAAGGCGTTGAATAGCTAGCTGGAAGGTACCAGGTTCATCTCCCTGAGGTTAAGTTTCTTTTACTCTTTTTCATTCAATAGTACATTACTCTTCCTTCTTACTACTTGTGAACAAACGCTCCCTGTTGCATTTTTTTCACATTTTCAACATTTTATTATGTCGTTTTCGTTTTCAAGGAAACTTTTATTTGAATAGATGGAAGTTTTCCTAAAATTATGTCTACGTTCCTATTCAAATGGTCCTCCATAGATCCCATCTTTCTCGAGCGGAAATTTGTCATCCTTTCTCCGATGAAAATTCACACTTAAAGTGGTCCCTCTTTCATCTAAGTCGAGCGGAATTTCCCCTCTTTAGACTTAGTGTGTGCCAGAGAAAATTATTTTCTAAAAAACTAGTTGTGTAAACGTTTAAAATTGGTCAGTAGCTGGATCAAGTTTGGAGTTGATAAAGTAAATTTTATCCCCAACAAAGGAAATATTTTTTTTGGAAAGTGTATCAAGGAAAGAGGTCATTAGGAAGACAGATACGTTGTTGGGAGGACAATATTAGAAGAGATCTTCGAGAAGTAGGTGTTCGTGATGAAAACTGGCTTGATATTGCCCAGGATAGAATCCAATGGCGAACGTTTGTTACTGCGGGATGAACTTGCGAGTTCCATAAGCCATAGAGTTAGTTAGTATCAAGTGTTGGAAATGGTGTGTGTAACCTGTTTTGTATCTATTTTTTTTTTATATATTTGTTATATATACAACTAAAAAAATTAAAAATCAATTGCTGATTTCTAAGTCATTGCTGAGGCTATTTCAACATGTTTTTATTGACTCGATTTCTTGTCTGTTTGTTTGGTACAAATTATAACAAAATAACAGAAAATCAGCCCACTTTCTTCTCTGTCTGTTCGTCACATATTTTGCTATCCATTCTAAACGCACTTCCCATCATCCGATTTCTTTGAAATTTTGTATATTTGCTTGCTTACGATGACAATACAATATTCAATCATTAGATTTACGACAGAATGATCAAATTAACTGTAATTAATTAATTAAAAATATCTAGCTTTCTTGTCTGTCTGTTCATTACAAATTTCGCAATAAACTTTAAAATAACTTTCCGATGACCTAGAGACTTGAAACTTTAAACATAGCTCAGAACTGGATGTCAATGCAATATTAACTTATGACATTTTGTAAAAATGGCCATCTTGGATCCAAAATGGCCGCCAAACCCATTGTTGTATAGAATACACAGCCTAAACGGCTAGAGCAATAGAAACGAAATTTGGTATAAGGTACACTATCACTAATAGATTAGGAAATATTTCCAAACGTTTCCAAAGACGCCATCTTGGATACAAAATGGCGGACACAAAAATGCATTTTTCACACCGTTTCAGCTAGAGAAATGAAATTCGGTATGAAGGTACACGACCACTAATAGGTAAAGAAAATATTACAGAATGTTGAAAAAGTCGCCATCTTAGATCCAAAATGGCCACCAAACCCATTGTTGTAGAGAATACACAGCCTAAACGGATGGGAATAGCGAAGTGAAATTTGGTTTGAAGGTACATTATCACTAATAGGTTACGAAACTATTACCAAATTTCTCCAAATATGCCATCTTGGATCCAACATGGCGGACAGAAAAATTCATTTTCTACACTTTTTGAGCTAGAGATATGTAATTTGGCATAAAAGTATATCATAACAAGTAGTTTAGGGAAATATTACAACATTTTGAATAAGTCGTCATCTTGGATTCAAAATGTCCTCCCAAATATCATTTTCTACACCATTCGAACTAGAGAAATGAAGTTTTAAATGGAGGTGTACCATCATGAGTAAGTCACGATAATATAATAAAACGTTAAAAAAGCCACTATCTTTAATCCAAAATGGTCGCCAAAAATTTTCAAACCACTGAATCCAGAGAAACGAAATTCGGTATAATGCTGTATGACCAAGAGTTTGCTACGAAGAAAAAGCGTCGGTGCTTTTTGATAAGGTAAGCAAGAGCACCCACGCTTTTATTTTCCAATTCATAAAATTAATTCAATTTATTATATTTACTTTTTAGTCCATCTTATAAAAACCTTTTTTTTTTAAAAAAAATCCTTTTTAATTATTTTCTTCCCTTCTTATCGATATAGTCCCTTGTTCTAAATAACCCCAGACTACCGTAATTAATACAATCCTGTTTGGAAAGACCTAAAAGTGTAACAACGTTAAGTACTAATACCGATAGATCAAAATAATAAATCCTAGGTTCATCTCAAAATGGTCATGAATAAGATTTAATTTACGTTTGGAAGTTACATTCTGGACGAGAGAGCCCGATCCGCTTATGTTCAATTTTAGTCAAAACGCGATTAGTGTTGTTTTGTAAAGTACGTATTCGGAAAGTCTCACATAATGGTTGCATGATTCTTGTTGTGAACATGTTAAATAGTGTAAAAAAAAAAGTAAACCTATTCTGTAGTTTGTCAATTTAGTTTCTATGTGTAAGGAAGTATACAGCTCTGTCCTCGTCAAAAACAAGGATTTTTGACTTAAAAGTTCTGGTTGTCAAGTACAAAATTTACTTAAGAAGTATTTGTAATAATAAATATATAATAGTTAGTTTATGTGTTTATTTGTGGCTGCTGCGGATTAATGGAAGTAAGACCTAAATTATATTTATCACTGTTACTTCTTTTTGTTATACATAGTTTCAAACGCACATATTTGTCAATATCTTATTAACAAAGTACACCTACTTCATGTACAGTTTTATCAAAGCAAGTTTGTAATCAGATCGAAGGTAGATCCACCTGGCGAAAACTATAGTAATTTCTTTAGTATTTGTTGCTGTTCTTAAACTGTTAAGAGAGGATCTCGGGCAGAAATTACAAGGTAAGATAGTTTTATCCATATGAACTAATTTCTTTACTTTCCTGGAGATAATTATTTATTTCCAGCTTCTCTACGCATTTGCGTCGAAACAGTAAGTGGTGAAACGGGTCACCGGGTGGGTCTATGTTTTCAATACACAACGTTTCGCCAATTTAGGCTTCATCAGATGTACATCCAACTAACCTGAGTATTATTTCACGAATGTCGGTGTGCCTAGCAATACAGTGATCTATTAATAATCATAAAGAATACATTTATCTATATAAAATTGAGTGTGACTATGCGTGAGCCACACGCTAAAACGGCTCGACCTATAGGAATGATTTCTCTCACATGATAAGATATTCGACGCGTGTGGGAAGTTGGCTTCAAAATGGCTTCATCTTGGCTTCAAAATGGCCTCCCAAAAATCATTTTTCACACCATTTGAGCTAGAGATACGAAATTTGGCATAAATGTGCATCTTGAAGAGTAGTTTAAGAAAATATTACATTTTGAAACAGTTTATATTATTCACCCCGCACCAACGAGCGGGAAAATCAGCAAAACTTCGCTATAGAGTCCAGTACCCCCAAATCTGCTCAACTTAGGGGCGCAGTTCGCCACGGGGAAGCGAGTATTGGTAACACTCCCGATGACTGTTGCCAACATATATTATTCAGCCCGCACCAACGGGTGGGTAAATCAACTAGTTAAAATATATAAAACTATAAATTAATTTGACTTGAATACAAAAGTAACGCAGTTTATATAAACTGTACGATCATTACCATGTATGTCATTTCTAGAGTAATAAATGTATCTCTTTCTAATGGTTCTAATCAATTGTATGGTACTGCTGACCCGATACCAACGTACTGAAGAGTGTACAGTAATAAAACAGACTAGACCCTTGCAGACTTCCTCTCATTAGTGTCTCCCTACGCTTTCCCGACTTGACATCAATACATTTTAAAGAAAAGTAAAAAAAAAAAAAAGTTATTGGCACAATTTGCACTCTGATATCTGTATCGGGTATGAGCATGAAGGAAAAAGTGAAAATACTATGCGGGTCTATCCAGGTTTACAGAAGAGCAAATGATATAACAATACCGTATATTAAGGTTATGTTGTCAACAGATTCAAGTCGAAGAACTACGCTACGCTAAAATCTGAAATCAGTTTCTCCCTCTCTGCTTCCGTTGAGGCGCTAGTACTTTCCCTTGATGTATGCTGCGTGCAGGGAAGGAGTCATGCTTTCATATTTTAATAGGATGTAACTCAAATGTTGCTTAAAGTGTACAATTTGTTGTTCAAACGGAAGATCTCTACTACATCTTATAGCTTGGAGGCATCTAGTCATTCATAGCCAATACAAGGTGCTGCGGTGGATCAATGGTTAAAGCGTTCACCTTTGGTGCTTGGGGTCGTTAGTTCAAACCTTGTTTGTTCCATGTGGTGGATTTCGTGTTCGTGGATTTTCTCGGGGTTCTACCATTTCCTCCCACTTTCTTCAATCCACCAATTCATCCAATGATCATCCATCTGAACTGAGCCAAAGCTACCTAAAGGCTTTAAAAATAAATTCAACTACAAATTCATAGCCAATATGTCAAAATACATAAGACATCTAAAGGCTTTATATAGTATACATGTTACCGCATGAAATTAGTCATTTACTACAATGCCAAAGTGTTTACTAGTTTTAAATAATTATCCAGTTATTTACACTTAAACGTTCAAAATTAGTAGCAAAATAAAAATAAATTATTAGTTAAAACTTCCTATATATCGGACAAGATGTAAAATACAGATAATACGATTCATTTTATATATTATCTATTTATTTATTTATTTATTTTTTAATTTGATACTACATTGACATTTTCTGAGTTAGTGCCAAAACGCTCTGCCTGCGAAATTCATTGTTTTTAGTGTTAAAACGCCCTTCACGGAAGATCAGATCTTATTATTTCAGAAATACCCTGCAGATGCGTGCCAAAACGCCCTTTCACTTTTCCAATCTAGGAACCTCACAGGAACACCCAGGGATATGGAGAAGATGAGATGAATTACTTTAATTCACATCCCACCCCCAACCATATTCCTAGACTGCTCCTAAAGGAGTCCTGTTATTGATTTCATTGTTGCGGAGAACAATTCGTCATGGGCGAATGGCATTAGCATTTCTCTCATCTAAATTAACGTATTTGCTTTTCCTTCTCTTGGTATCCAAGTGTAATTCTGCCCTCATTTGCAATGTGTGGTAAAGGCTTGAATCTTCCTTTAATACCTTAGCTAATTATATAGCATTTTGGTGACTTTCCCCTATTCTTCGGTTTAGCCTGCTATGCCAGCTTTCTGCCAAATTCGTTGTCCTATGATGTAGCCCAAACCAGTTCCACATATCTAAGATATTTTCATTTGCTAACTAGTTCTGCACAAGGTAGTGGTTGAACTGTTTAACTTCGTCAATTGTTAGACAACCCTCCTCAACGCCCACCGGATTAAGGTGCGCTAAAGCAGCTACCATGCGAATCTGCATTCAAATTTCTTCATTATTTTTGTACATAGTTGCCATGCCGAGGTCCTGCACCTTTCTCCACAAACACTAGTTGAAGTGAAAGTTACACCCCTGCAACTTGCACTCAGGAAATTGTTTTTGGAGGGCCGCTACAGTTGAGAGTTCGAAATCGGTAATCATGGTCTTGGGCTCCCATGCCGGAACGTGCTACTTCATCAATGAGAAAAGTTGAACGTGTCTTTGGTTTTGAAAGGACGGAGGCAATACAAAGTAGGGCAAAGTCTGGAAAGGTAAAAGGGCGTTTTGGCACGCATCTGCAGGGTATTTCTGAACTGATAAGATCTGCTCTTCCGCGAAGGGCGTTTTGGCAATAAAAACAGTGAATTCCCCAAGCAGGACGTTTTGGCATAGGGCGTTTTGGCACGACACCGCCGTTTTCTACCTCTATCCTGTGAGTTGTTCAAGGAGTAAAAAGATTACATCACAAAGTTTGACGGCGGCTATATTGATGGCATTACATTTCTTACAAGACTACGACGACATTCTTCAGAACTTTTGGGGAGGAATAAAACACACCTGTATATTTCAGCAAGTTTTTTTTTTTAATTTCATTATTCCTAGGTTTGATTTCCAATTTGACTAGACTAGAAAAAAGTTTGGGAGTTTTTCAATTGGATTAAGAGACTCAGGATATAGCAACTGCCTTCTCGTGCCTCTCTTGAGGATGCTCATGAATTTAAAGTGTAAAGAAGTACTGCGCATAAGGGTCGTTTTCTGTCCCTCAACCGATTTTAATGAAATTTCACACGTAAGATCTCTAGACAATATGAGAGTTCCAATTATCTAAATCCTATATCCATACCACTTCCGGTTATCATAGAAAGCGCGTCCAAAAATGACCTCTTCCGGATTCTAATATTCATAGTGTTGTTCAAAATAAATTCTGATATCTCCGGAATGGTTTAAGCTATCAAATCCAAATTTCGTATGGTAAGTACTAATATAATGAAAATGTTGCAGTATAACCTGAAAGACTATATCTGTAACCGTTTTGGGGATAAAAAATAATTTTCTTATGTAAACGTTCAATTTTACTTATAAAAGATACACCTTTCCCACGAAACTTTGTGTTGTTTAACCATCAACCTCCACTAGTTAGCTCAAATTATCTTCATGTAATGTAGAAGAACGCATTCAAAAATCATTTTGTAACTGATGGGGGCTGATGACTAGGAGAAACATTTTATACTCTAACGTTGAGTACCTCACGTGCAAGTATATGTTTGAAATTCATCTGAGTGAACCATCATATGTCTGAAAGTTCTTATGATATCCAAACCACATTTTGTGTGACAACTACATTTTGTGTTTTTCTGCTATTCCACCGTTCATTGTTGACATTTTCTTGTAAACCATTAGTTTTCTCCACAAGGAACTGCATTGTTTCTTGCGATATATTCATCTGTAGACGTGTCTCTCACAAGCACAGACCGATAGACGTTGCAAATGGAACACGGAACACAATACGGGCGTACTCTATATTACCTATTTGTGTGTTGGGTATTACATGATCCGGAGTATTCCACTGCTTAACTTTGCTCTTCGCAGATTCCAGCACTCACTGCATTCCTGTTACTATCGTTGATTTATTTGCCTACAAGGTCGTGAGCTATTTTTGTCCTTTCTTCAGGAACTCGGGCATTTCGGACTAGAAACCAAGTGTGAGAGAAGATGGAGTGAATCCTGGAAGCTTCTATCGACGACGAAAATATTTTCCTCTTGAAGACATGCTCCCATTTATTCGATGTTGTTTTTAAGCATGTGTTATGATAGTTTAGCGTCCGTGCTCCTAGACTCAGCGAGATAAGCAGTAAATATTTTCTATTTCCAAGACGGCTGATGTTATCAACTAGAAATCTTTCTTGTAATATGTCCATAATATCGGTATTTGCCACACAAGAGGTTGTTCGAATATCATTAGAACTTTCAGACATATGATGGTTTATTTAGCTGAATTTCAAACATATACTTCCACGTGAGGTACTCAACTTTCTTCTAACCATCAGCCCCCATCAGTTACAAAATGGTTTCTGAATATGTTCTTTTCTACATGACATGGAGATTCTTAGAGCGAAGTATCGTTTTGTAACTAGTGGAGGCTGATGGTTAAACAACACAAAATTTCCCAGAAAAGGTGCATTTTGTATAATTAAAATCGAACATTTACATAAGAAAATTAATTTTTATCTCAAAAACGGTTACAGATATAGTCTCTCGGGTTACACTGCAACATTATCATTACATTAGTAGTTTTCAAACGAAATTTGGATGTAATAGCCTGAGCCATTCAGGAGAAATCAGAATTTATTTTGAATAATACTATAATAATTAGAATCCGAAAGTGATCATTTTTGGACACGCTTTCCATGATAACCGGAAGTGATATGGACTATTGGATTATTGAAACTCTCATATTGTGTAGACATTACGAGCAAAATTTCATTAAGATCGGTTGAAGGGCATAAAACGGCCCTTATTCGCAGTAGTCCTTTCATTTATTAAGATGGGCATAGAAGGATTAGAGAAATATGGTGAGTAAGAGAATGAGAAATTGGGAAAGAAAAAGTACCGTCCCCCATCCGCACAAACATAGTAAGATTAATAATGGTTACCCAAAAGAAACTGGATATCCAACACCCACAGTTATCCAACACTGCACCCATAACTTTCCCACGTTTTACCAACAAGCACAGGATTAGTTTCAAAGAACTAACTTGTTGCTTTCAATGTGGTTGCTGACGGAAATATCCTAGCAGTGAAGATAAGGCTAAAACTAACACTTAAAGCCAGCAAGAGTTTCCGTTTGAAGAGATCATTTTTCCTGCTTACCTTTTCTAACCGCAACCGCGAAATGTTTCTCTAGAGAGAAAGAGAGAGAGAGAGATGTTTTCTTTTTCTTCCTGGTTGAATCTTTTCCATTTTCCCTGTCTTTGTTATTTGTTTACCTCAGAGAAACGAGAATAAACTTTTGTGAGCGAAAAGAATCATCAGGATGAAATAAAATGTCAAGAACATTCTTATTTCCTTCTTGTGTTATTTCTAGTAAGATGGTCGATACTTCATCACAATAAGAGCAAAAGTAATCACTTTAAGTTTCAATGTTAGTTGTTTTCAAGAGATATTGAAAACAATGACATAAGATAAGACAATATATAAGAGCAAGACAAAATACTAGCTGTATCTAAGTAATCAGTGAAAATATTTTCACTTATTTCTGCACGTGTCTTTTTCTCTATTTTCAAGTCTTGTCTCCTTGTATATTTAGGAAGAATATAATGCAATATATAGCTACGGAAATTTTAAGTTTATTTTGAAAGCTGGATGTAATCATTAAAACTTGTTTGGTAGCTTAAATAATTAATTAAAATAATAGGGAATAGGAATAATTTAAATTTTCTAAACTAATAGGGTAATTTGAAGCATGTATTTTTGGAAATTATTGGAATGCAAAACAGGAAATTCAAAACCAAGTCGTGTTAAAAAGAAATTGTTCTTTGTTGTTTGGTTTTCTCTAATATGTATAGCCAATAGTTACCTGAAATGCGACCAGAAGTCAGTCAAAATCTTCAACACAACGTGCCGGGGATTATGTGACTATAGCGTACGATCGCGAGTTCTATGTGACTTAAATGGATGCAACTATAAACGCAAACAAAGTTTTCAAGGTTTGGTTTAAGAAACCAAAAGGAAGCAGCAAATTTATGTTAGGTACATTACCATCTATATGCAAGATGATTAAACCAAATACGTTACCAAATGTTGAAGCGCCAATTGCCTGAACTCTGCGATTTCTCTAACGGAATGACAGTGATATGAAAACAGCTCAATCTTTCTTCGCTTAGTATGCGAATGACAATCAGGTATAGATTATGTGTGCCACATTAAAGTTATCAATGCTCTAATTTGTAAATTTAACACTAGTTCTGAGATTTATTTTTTTCGAAAGTTAGACCATTAGTTGAAGTTTTTGAGTCTTTGTTTATTTCTCTTTTATTTGGCTACTGATAAGGCTTTTATATTTTCCGAATTACGTCAAGTATTAGTTATTATCATGTATAAAGCCAGTAGCCAAAGATCGTTATCATTGCTAATTTAAAATGGGTCATTTTGGTATACTGTTCTGTTGTGTTAATTCGTGAAGTATGAAAAACGCTTATTTTTTGTGTAGTTTTAACTTATTACTGTATAGTGACAAACGATACTTCAATGCGTTTTTCATAGCTGATTATATAGAGGAGGAGGCATAAGCTTACGTTGAGTATGTACTGAAAAAGTAAGAGATTTGATTTTGATTTTGAAATGGGGATCTTAGTGAGTATGAAAAACCATGTCATCGCCCTGGGGTTGATCGATAATTGCGGGGGGAATGGCAAAGTCCCAGTAAACACCAATCGCGGAATGGATCATAATTATCTTACCAAACATGGTAAGGCAATAATTCTTTTTTCTAATTGTAAGTAGTAGTAATAGTAAATAATTATTTGTAAAAGAAGCTTATGGTGGGAGGATTTCACATAAATTTGTACTGTCTTGTTCAATTGAACTATTGAAGCTTCAGAAGCGAGAAAAGATCAATAAAAAGAATGTGACCTTGATAGTCCCAACAATCAAAACCAATGATGAAGAACGATAAAAAGTGAATTTTAATATAAAATGTGACCTTGACCTTGATCACAGTTCTGCGGCCCCATAGTCGCGTTATCGTAACCTACTCGTGATGGTACACCTTTATACCAAATTTCATTTTTCTTGCTCGAACTGTGTGAAAATGTTTTCGGAGTAACCATTTTGAATCCAAGATGGAGACTGTTTCAAAATCTTGTAATATTTTCCTAAATTTCTGTTGATAATACACCCTTGTGCCAAATTGCACATCTCCAGCTCAAACGGTGTGGAAAATACATTTTTGGGATCCGCCATTTTGGATTAAAGATGGCATCATTAGAGACATTTAGTAATATTTTCGTAACCTATTAGTGATGGTGTACCTTCATACCAAATTTCGATTTTCTAGCTCCAGCCACTTAGGCTGTGCAATCTTTAACATTTTACATTTGGCGGCCATTTTTAATCCAAGATGGCGACTTTTTCAAAACGTCGGAACTTTTCCTTTTCCTACCTAAACCTTCGTGCCAAATTTCATGTTTCTAGTTTATTCCGAACGCCCTAAATAGTATGATGAGAGAGTGAGTGAATGAAAGTGACCCTAAAATACGCAGATTGTAGTGGTCCACAACTCGAATATGTTTCAGGCTACGAATAAGAAATTTTGCACACTTGTGCTTATTTGGCATATCCCCTTAACTTCGGAAGCTCATCTATCTCTTTACCATCGTTGTTCTTACGGGGCCTCGAAATCGCGATTTGTCCTAAACTCTTGTTCCTGTTTAACAGTGCTGACGTTTTGTCACGCAGTATTTGGTTGCATGCACTGCCGTGCATGTTGATATATTTAGCCGCCCGTAGGGTTGCGATTTCTTGCTAGTTTGTAATCGACAGTTATGCTTCTAATTTGCATAGGGGCTTGACAGTAACTGACACGTAAGTTACTGACTTTCCACGACCGTACTCGAAGCTGAATTATCTGACGAAAAAGTGACATAAACTATGGAAAACCCACATAAAGTACCTAAAGGTCGTAGCTCAGCAGTTCGCTTCAGGCAGTCGTAGGAACAGATCGTCTCTTAGTAGCTGCGTGACGAGACGTGTTGGTTTGTGTGCTACTCCGGTAGTTAAGAAGAAGCTTTTGCTTCCTTTTTTGTTTCCTTGTTGAGGTGTTGTAAGTGGCATTAACGGCTTTGAGGGAAATGACTGTTTTTTGTGTTTGATTATGAGGCCAGGCGCCTGGAAGTCTGATGGTGGAGAAGTGATAGTTTCTTCTTTGTGAGATTGTAGTAACTATGTGTAGCAAGCAAGTGGAAATCCAACATGTTCGTCAGTGTGACGTCATGTCTGAACAGTGCAAGTTAATGGGCGAAGAAAGGACAAGTGTTTTTGTGGAAAAATAACTGAATTAAGAGTTACGTTGCATGACTGGCAAAGTAAAACAGTTTTCAGTGATAATCGGGAGTTGTTTTCGAGCTACTTTGATGTATTTTGGGCTAGGTTTTTAACTGGAGAATAGCTACTATGAAAATCGAACGCCAGAACTCGCTCCGAGTTTATTTCCAAACGTTAAAAAGTTACCGTCCACTTCGACAGTCCATGTTCATACATGAAACCTCTGGTCTAAATGTACAGAAAATTTTATCTATTGAAATGGGTTATCTATATTGTTTTCTTTTTTGAAATTAATTTCACCTGGACTGTGTAATGCTATTTTACTAAAGTGTAGAGGTACAATGAACTACTGGGATGAGACTGGATGATTATCGTTTGTCAGTGGACTTAGCGGCAAAACCGATGACATTAGTCCGGATATCTCCGGTACCGCTGGAACTAACGGATGACATACTTCAATCTAAATTAAGTGGATATGGAAAAATGCATGAAATTGAGGAGAAACATTTTACAGATGACCATATTTATGCAAATATTAGAACGGGCAAGAAACTAGTTAAAATATTTCTCAGCAAGGACATTCCTAACATATTCCTGATATGTTGGCTTCGTTTGGCAGTACAGTATCAGTTCCAACCGATCACGTGTAACTATTGTTTAAAACCGGGGCGCCTCGTGGCCAGTTGCGAAGCCAGAAAGCAATACACGGGGAACCAGGGCCCTCGCAGCGGATGGGAGAATACCACGCGGGAGATTCCTCGACAAGAAACTGCGGATCAAGTGAGTGGATTGGAACGACATGACTTTTACAAACAGTTTCCGAGTGTTCTGGAAAGCACGCGTCACCGACTGACTAATGGCACAGCTTATGACGGTGAATAACCATTATTATCGGGTCAACAAGGTCTGGGTGTGGTCTGGCCCCGGGAGCTCAGGACGCTTGAGGTTTCGTACGTCTTTAACTGGGATTAAAGACAGATTGAACACAGCAGTGAAGAGGTTAGACATTGGAACGCAAGGAGAGATGGGGGCGAGGAGCACAGACCTTCACTTAGCACCTCAGTTCCAGTTTCCTTCTTTAGCAGTACCACAGAATTCTTCTAGAACCGTCGAACATTAACCACCAAAAGAAGGCCAGTGTGATAGAGATAGTGATCAGTGTACCGAGGCGACAGGAAGAAGGGTACCTACGTCACCGCAAGCAGAAGACCCACCGGAGATTGGAAGCCTTCGATCGGAAGGGAGGCATATAGATGGACCTGAAGACTGGCAGCATGTGCTGAGGAGAATATGGAATTGGAGAACACCACGACCACCGGGGTACTACCGACAACCACATAAAAGCCATCTGTAACTGAGACTATTAAGGTAAGTGACCTCGAAGAGAATTTTGCGAACAATACCGAGGAGGACAATTGGGGCAGGGAAGTGTGCCAAACCACCAGTGTGGACAGTGTTACGGAAGTGGATAGTGTACACGCGCCCTTACCTGGACTGCAGGGGGAACTGCCAGGGGAGAATACGGGAGGAGACATAGTGGAGTGTGACGAAACTGTTTCTAAGTTAAGATCAGGAGTCCAAGGGAAAGCAACGTCAGTCTGGGCCACTGGATTGAAAAGAGAAACTACGCTTCCCAAAGACAACTTAAATTAGAATACAAAAAATCAAATTACCCGAAAAAAAAAGAAACATGCACGCGCAGTCAGATATAAATTATTTTTTATTTTTTACGGGATTGTTTGGTGTCTAGGTTGTAATGTTTCTGCTAACAAGTACGTTGTATTTTTCTTTCCCCCTTTTTTTTGGGATACGTTCTAAATATGCCCGGCAGGGTGTTAAGTGTGTATAAATTTAGTTTTTTCTTATGTTTCACAGTTTTCTACGACCGGGAACATGCAAGTTTTTTGCACGTGGTTTTGTTATTAGGTTTTATTTTTAGTTTGACTGCCCCTTCCTCTATGCTTTTAGAAAAAAGGTAGTGTAATCAGGCATGACGGGACCGCATTTCTATAGACTGGCGGCGGTAAATATTCATGGTATATCTTCTAATCGTACCAGTTTGCGAGCCTTGAACGACTTTCTTTATAGGTAAGAATAACTAGGGCAAAATGGAATAATTATACATTTCTGTTTGTATATGGCAAAACGATCGGCGCTCCGGATGATGAGTGGAATAGGTTTTTTGAAGATTTGACTGAAACGTTACAGGAAAGTCAACGAAATATTTTGTGGCAGGAGATTTCAATAGCACATTAAACAAACAAGAATCTGAACCTCATAATTTGGTATCGCAAAGTTTAAAACAGGTAGTATCCACTTTTAACTTAGTCGACATTTGGTCAATTAAAAATTAGCAACAACCAGGCTGGACGTTTATAACGTCGCACTCCTGAAGCCGCATCAACAGATTTTTAATCAATAAAGAGATGGTAGAGAACGTAAGCAAAGTAGAGTTAGTAGGGGCCTGGTTTACTGAGCATTCTGCAGTGATCTTACATTTGAATTTAGGAACATTACAAACCTCCAGAAGGTCAAACGTGTGGCATATCAACACACAAATTTTTGAACTGGAAGAGTTGAAAGAACAATTTTGGATAGATCTGGGCCATAATCGTAAACCGAACGAGTCACTTACCACATTATGATTAATTCCAAGTATCAAACGGTGTTTCAGAAAATATCTTATCTAGTAAAAACCAGGCGTATCAATGTATTCGCTAGGAAGGATTTCATACACTATTTTGTTCTTTCGTGTATCTAGTACAAGGCCTAGATTTTTATCCCACCTGATTGTATTTTTTTTTAAATACAAAGACAGATAAGACATTTTTTATGACTCAGACAAGTGTTCAAGCTAGCTTATACGACACTAGTTTTACTGCTGAAGGAAGAGGGAATCAACTTGACGGATGTCAAATTGCCAGCGCAAAGCCTGTTATTGCAACGTACGATTAAGATTTTAACCAAGTTTGAATTTACACTTCCGGCTAGGTATATAGAACATCTCATTCAGGAATGTGATCTCCCCGATCCTTTGGTTGCACCTATTAATCTCGCACCGGCAGTGAGAAAAATGTTTTTTTTTTTAATTGAGATTGTCCATTTTATATTAAGGAAGGAAGAAGTAGACGAGTGGACTGTTAAACAACGATGTGTATTTTTACAAAAACGTAAGGGTCTCGGCACACCTGCGCCGAAAAGAACGCAGCACTCACCATAGGTAAGATGGCCACGCATTTGGTTTAATATTCATATGGGCATAGTTAATAAACACCAACGAGTACTATAGTATGCCCTGGTACACGACATTGTTTTAACAGGAGAAGAAAGGTACTAAATCGGTATGCAGCAAACCAATTTATCTAACGTATGTAATCAACTGGATAATGTAGAACATAAATCACAAACCTGTATAAACACAAGGGTAGTATGGAAAATATATGCCCCTTTAATTGTTAAAAAGTGTAGGACAGCCAATACTAGGGTTTTTCCTCAATCACGCCAGGTAAATGCAGGGATGGTACCTTCAAGTTATTCTCAGGCTTATTCTTTCCCGCACCCGCACTCTATCCAAGCCTGAGTCATATATGAGCTCTGTAGAATAGGAGGGGTGTAGTGTCAAAAGTTAGTTTCGAGATAAATGTGATTAAATTTTCGATTTTCCACAGCGTGGGTTTTTCAATGGAAATTTCGTACTGTGTCACTGCGTATCAATGATATGAAGTCAGAAGAATGAAAAAGAAAATTTTATAATATATACTATGTAAAAAAATAAAATAATGGGACGTTGGCGGATACGTCCCTTCTATTGAAAGGGTCTCATATTCCTAAATGACACAAATAAACTCAAGTTTAACCAACACAAGTTCAAATAATCTAGTATAAATAAAATTAAAACCAGTTCGTTGTAAAAAAAAATATTTACAAGCTGAATTTGAATGTTACTTACGATTTTTTTCCGAAATTTTGGCTCAGGCCATTTAGAAGTCCAGTTGAAGTACAATTATAAATTCTCGCTCAGCTGAGACTAAGATATGTCTACATTCTTGTCTGTTCAAGTTTTCAACAAGGTCAGTGAAACGTGAAATGTTGTAGAAAGAAGTGCTTTGCTCACTCTAGCGAACAAAGCGCCGAAGATTTTTTTTCTTAAGAGTCCAGTAAGAGAAAGAATACTAGGGTTGGGCGAAGAGCAGTAGGAGAGAAACCCTTCGTAAACATTTCTCCGTACACGTCCTTACACATATATGATAGAATACAAAGAAGCTTGTTGATACTTTTCGCTTACAGAAATATGTAACAAGACGAAGCCTCTCCAAATCGGCCGAACAAACAGAATTATCAAAGCAAGCAAAAAGAGAAGAAAAGAATGAAAAAAATGGTGAAAAGAAGAAGACAAAAGCTAAGACCAAAAACAGCAAACAGAAATATTCTAGCTGTGGGACGAACTGACGGATAAACCTGCCATTTCTTATTTAAAGGACAACTCTCTTAGGTTGCAGCTCGAGGGTCAAAAATCGATATATTCCTCACGTATGTATAGCGAAAGGAAACTACAGAGAGGAAAAGGAAGTTAAGGCAAATCTCTTTCTTGAAATTCTACATCTGAAATAATAAAAACCTTTGTTTTATTCATTTCGTTTGAGTTATATCGACGTTGTCTCCTTCACTTTTCCTTTAATTCGTAAAAAATCTAGAAACAACAGCTTGGTTGTTTCAGCATTTTGGTTATACGAGCATTTCAGTTGCTGATATATGCTCAGTAATGCACATTCACTTTCTCTATGCTCAGTTGTCGATTCCGTATTTTACATGTAACCCTATACTACGCATTAAGTGTCCTGTAGAAGGTGTAGATACCATTGTTATTTCTGTGGAAATCCATTTCCTCAACTAACACACAGTATTAAGAAATCAAATTCTAGCCATCAACACTTAAGCAAAATCTGATTTCCGACGTCCTCTTTAAAAAAAGAGTTTCTTCCAAACAACTTATAAATAAAATTTCTGTCTTCACCATTTGATTCCTCCTCTAAAAGCCTACAGTTTAAACTGTGAGTAAATCAAAATACGAAATGTTACCACAACCATGGTCTTCAGTTCGAAAATAACTATCCCGATTAACGTACTGATTTTTTGATTTCGCTCCTCGAATTGATCCTATAATAATTTCGATCTGATCGCTCTTTTAAGAGACTATTGTTACAGACATTCAAACCGACAAAACAATAGCAAGAGTTGCACATTCCATAGAGAGAGAAAAAATGAGACTAAAGGTAAAATTATTTACTCGAGCAGTTGCAACACTATCGCATACTCCCGTTCCCATCCCGAGAGAGAGAGAGAGAGAGAGAGAGAGACGGTACTAAGATAATTTCAAAATTAAATTGGTATGAACGTGTAATCCTATATCCTAATTTCCTTTACATTTATGCATCGTACGGTTATAACGGGGAGATTCCGGTTAGTATCCTGCCAAGAATAACAACGGCATGTTTGGGTTGAATTACTACAATTTGAATTAATTTAAAACCTTTTGGTATATTTGGCTCAGGCCAGTGTTAAATTTCTTTTGAGTAGTACTTTTTCTGCAAACTGTATTCATTTCGAGAATATGTTTCAAGTGTCATTGGCATTCGTTGATTAATTACGATATAGCTCGACCACACTATAATACGATAATACAGTATAGATAGCAAAGTGGATCAGTTCAAGCCTTTGCAACATATACAGTAAATATAAAAGAAAATCAATTTCCTTCACTGTACGGTACTTATTTCAACTATGGTAAATGCAATGTAGAAATGATACTTCCAGTTAAAATATACTCAGTTGATATGTCTTTATCTAGCACTGCTTTAATGTATCAAGATTAATTCGATGAATATACAGGGTGATACGTTAAAGCGTGCACAAAAAATTGAGGGCGAATTCTTAACACACAAAAAGTAGGTGTTCCTTTGAATGAATTTCGAAATACGGTATGTGTAGTTTTCGAGCTTCAGACACTCAACGCGGCATCGTCACAAATTAGATCATATCTCCACACATAATGACATAAGCCGTATCGGATCGAAATAATACTCGATCAATCCAATCTAGCAATGTTTCTGGTTGAAATAGTGCCGTATAGATAAGTTTGGCTACATAAGAATATTATTATCAAATTATTGATACAATTTAATAGGGTAAGTATAGAAATCCCCTCTAAGCTGGATTAATCAATCAAATAGGTTAAGTATGTGTGTTGGACACTATTTCCATTTCGATTTACTAAACCGATACTGCTTGTGTCGTTGTTTGTAGAGATATGACCTCATTTGTGAAGATGCCGCCTTAACTTTGAGCGCCTCTAGCTCGGATACAACGCATGTTTCGAAATTCTTCAAAAGTTCTTTTTCTTCTTTTGGTGTTAGAAATCCACCATATTTTTTTCACGCATTAGTGTATCACTCTGAATATAATGAATACGTAACATGCGCGTGCACTGCACGATTTCTCATCTCCGCTATTTCTGTATGGAGAGCTTTCGTTTCTAATTGTGAGACAAAAATCCCTGCTCGGAACGTCAGTATTTCTATGGAATATTCTTTATATCCTGGTGCTTTCCCCTAGCTATGGAAGCAAGCTAATATACAGAATGTAGTTCCTACTCATAAGCCAGATGATAAAACTAATATCTACTCGTATAGACCTATCTCTCTGCTTTCGCCTTTGTCGATAGTCTGTGGAAAGATAATAAAAGATATACTTCACAAATTAGTCTCTCCGTACATAAATACTACTTAACACCACTGTCTACCTAACAGCTCTTGCTTAACTAATTTGTCTGCATTGCTCACGCATGCGATTAAGTCTATTTCGGATAACTCTCAACTAGACGTGGTATACTTGGACTTTTCCAAAGCCTTTGACAAAGTAAATATCAATATGCTTCTCTATAAATTATCGGTTAGATTTTATATATATGGGAAATTTATTTCCTTACTCAAAGATTATCTCTCTAATCGTGAACAGCGTGTGGTTCTTTCTGATTCCTCTTCAAAATATGTTTCTGTGTTGTCCGGTGTACCACAAGGAAGTGTTCTTGGTCCACTATTATTTCTTCTATATATTGATGATCTTCCATCTCACTTAACTTCACCTTCTAATAATATTCTTCTGTTTGCAGATGATTACAGATCTTTAGGAAAGTAACAACCGATAATGACGCCCTCCTTCTTCAACAGGATATATCTGAAATAATTGATTGGTGTAATACCCCATTAAGGAAGTAAATTTTCAAAAAAAATCTGGGTGTAATTTTTTACGAGAAATTAATATTTGCTGAGCATATCAGAGCCACAACTAGCAGTGCCATGAAACTACTTCGTTTCCTATCCAGATTCACAGAAATTCAAAGCCTTTCTTCTCTTAGTATCTTTTGCAAAGCGTTCATTTCACCTAAATTGGAATACTGCTCCCCTATTTGGAATATGGCTTCTTCTACTCACTTGACACGTCTCAATTCTGTTTTAAGCTTTTTTATCTCTATCATCAAATACAGAGTCCTTTCTACTAGATCCCTAAGTAAAACAGAAATTCTAAATATCTTAAACATTCGAACGCCCTCTTCAAGACGAAACCTAGCAGATATGTTATTCTTATTTAAAATATACAATGGCAGAGTTCGATCTGAACTGCTGCTTTCTGAGCTCAACTTTCGCATTCCTTCCCATTCCACCCGCAATAGCAACCTATTCACTTACTCAGCACCAAGATTAGAAATAGTAAAACGCTCTATGTTCGTCAGGATGATTTCTGAATATAATCGCCTACCACTAGAGAAAGCCATTTTCAGCACAGAACAAGCCTTTCGAAAACAGCTAGTAGGAAATATGTACATACTTATACAGGGTGTCTATAAAGTCCGTTGCCACCCCGTGTATCTTCGAAACGACTGCGAATATGAGCAAACGCAAAAACACATATTTCATTATTTTGAGGGGCTTGGATTTTGAGCTATAACAGTTCCACCCCAGACCCCCCGAAATTGGGGTACGGGGGGTCAACTCGAAAATTTCAAATGGCAAAGGGGGTCGAGTAATATATCGTTTGAAAGGTCTCGACAAAATAAATATTTTGCCGAAAGTTTCAAGTCGCTATGTTGACCCCCATCCAAAATGACGGCGGTCACATTTCGTGTCCATAAAATCCGTTGCCACCCCGTGTATCTTCAAAACGACTGCGAATATGAGCAAACGCAAAAACACGTCCTTCATTATTTGAATTGGCGAACATTTTTAGCTATGAATGTCCACTTCGTGTCCCCTAGGGCGAGTAAACGTAGGTCAGGGTCTACGTAAAATTGTCAAAGGACAAGTGATACCTAGTGTCAACGGGTTTGATACAAGAAATAATTTGGGAAATCCTGAAAATTTCAAATTGTTTGATATTCCAAATGGCAGTAAGATGAAAGTTCTAAAATGAAACTTCTATTCCTCACTCAGACAGCAAGAGGTCTAGAAGTTACTCTTCACAGCAAAATCTGTATCTAACTGTTGTCGTCATGATTCTTTTTGAAGTTCTAACATACCCAAAAGTAAGCTGCTATGTTAGTCAAATAGTTTTGTAATGCTAGGAACATTTCGAAACATTTTCTTTTTCTTTAATTTTCTTTATGAGTGTTTGCTGATAGATGTAAAGTGTCAGTGTTGTGAAGAGGTTCCAAATTGCTGACAATAAGTTTTCCAGCATGTTCCTACGTACATATGCCTTAACCACTAAATAGTTTCTACATGTTGAGCCTATAAATAAGTAACTTCAACGCGTGTATCTCCGAAACTTTCATCAGCAATGTGTAACTGGAAATACACCATTTAGTGGTTAAGGCATATGTACGTAGGAATAAGCTGAAAAACACATTATCAGCAATTTGGAACCTCTTCACAACATTCACAATTTACATTCATCAGCAAACTCTCATAAAGAAAATTTTAAAAAACAAGATGTTTCGAAATGTTCCTAGCAATACAAAACTATGGACTAATATAGCAGCATACTTGTGGGTACGCTAGAACTTCGAAAAGAATCATAACAACAACAGTTAGATACAGTAACTTCTAGACCTCTTGATGTCTGAGTGAAGAATAGAAGTTTCGTTTTATAACTTTCATCTTACTGCCATTTGAAATATGGAAAAATTTAAAATTCTAAGGTTCCCCAAATTATTACTTGTGTCAAACCCGTTGACACTAGGTATCACTCGACCACTTTTGTCATTTGGCATTTTCACGCACACACTGAACTCCGTTTACTCCCCCCTAGGGGACACGGAGTGGAACTTTATAGCTCAAAATGTTAACCCCTTAAAATAATGAAGGACGTGTTCTTGCGTTTTTTATATTACCAGTCGTTTTGAAGGTACACGGGGTGGCAACGGACTTTATGGACACGAAATGTGACAGCCGCCATTTTGGATGGGGTCAACATAGCGACTTGAAACTTTCGGCAAAATATTTCTTTTGTCGAGATCTTTCAAACGATATATTACTCCACCCCCTTTGCCATTTGAAATTTTCGAGTTGGCTCCCCGTACCCCAATTTCGGGGGGTCTGGGGTGGAACTTTTATAGCTCAAAATCCAAGCCCCTCAAAATAATGAAATACGTGTTTTTGCGTTTGCTCATATTCGCAGTTGTTTCGAAGATACAGGGGTGGCAACGGACTTTATGGACACCCTGTATATGTTTTTATTACTGTTTCATTTATAAATAATGTTATTATGATTGTTGGATATACATGTGTTATCAGTGTTAATGTTTCAGTGTAAAATGGCAGAACTCATGTATCAGAATTTATGTGTAAATAAATAAATTCTATTTCTTATTAGGCTATATGGGGGCTCCATAGTCTAGTGGTTAGAGCGTTGGACTCATGTCCGCGTTGGACTCATGTCCGCGTTGTACCACCTGAAGTTCCACTTTTCGGCGTCCACCCAGCGTCGTGAGCCAAACTGGGGAGTCACTTGAATAAATACCTGACGGCCACTCGGTCTAGAAAGCCTCTAATATGCCTGTTCGTGGCCAGGTGGCGCGCAGTACTGACCACACAGTCGTCACTCAGGTGGACGCGGTTCCACCAACCGCGTACATGTGGCGTTGGGGCAGGCTCGGGACCTTTTGGTCAGTAACGCCCCTGGTTATTTATTAGGTTAGATATACAGGGTGTATCTTAACAGATGGGGCAAATTTCACAGACGAATTCCTGACACCAAAACAATGATAAAAGCCCATAGAAACATGGGCCCAATTCCGATTCCTTTTCAAGATAGAAGGTTTCCAACTTGGAGCCCAAAATCGACTCAATGAAAAATACGAATAACTTGCAATAAATCAGGAACGATGCATTATAATAAGAAATAGTATTCGGAAGGTGATTTGTAACAGTGGATATTAGCAGTTAAAAATGATCACATTGGGTTGTCAATGTTGCAAACCTCGTGTATTGTTTAGTTTTTGAAATGGCACTACGTAACTACGCCTCTAGTAAAGGTAAATGTAATATGTGAAGCACAGAACGCAGTGTTGCAATCAGTGAACAATAATACGCAAGGTTTTGTTGTTTTCAAGTGAAGAGGTGTATCTGAAAGGATTTTATCCACAGATTTCGAAAATGACCTTCAAAATGTCGTATCACGTCAGGTTTTTCCACAAATCACGAAAATGTCAAAATTGAAAAAAAAGCATCTGTTTTCCACCTTTAGACGCCGGCCAGGGAATTTACACCTTGACGTTGTCATCCCTGGCGCCCCTCCTAATTCTTTCAGAAACGTGAACGATCCCTTGTTGGAAATCTAATAGAACGGGGAATGCAACGAGGTATGTTTGGTACCCCTGGCCTCCCATTCGGAGAAGAAGAAGAAGAAAAAATCGAAAAATTTGTAAAAAAAATGTCATTTCTTTGAGATTCCGGCCACGCTGGCAACACTGTTAGTAATCCCACGCTGGTTAAAAAAAGTCATACGAGTGCCTCACATAGTCATACCAACCATATAGAAAAATGAAAGCCGTAGCTGCAAATAGAAAGCGAGAAAAAAAATGCAAAGTGCAACCACCCAGTATAAAATTTATATTTTGCTTCGTAAACATTCACGTTGTCAACCCTGGCACTCCCACCCCAAATTGGCACAGAGACATGAACGACCACTTGTTGGGAATGCAACGAGGTATGCTTCGCACTTATGGAAAAACGCTAAAAGAGGAGAAAAAGAGAATAATGAGAAGATAAACATAAATGCATAGTATAAAACATACATACCTAACATTCATCACGGGTCTCTCCTTGAAACTTCCTCTTTTTGGAATTTCGTTGGTGTTCTTCCGTACAGTCTCTTTTTAACATCCAGAAATAGTCGGCCATCATATGGACAGTTCACCTTCCTTGGTATCTCTTTTCCATCACTTTAATGTCCTGATGGAAACGCTCGCCATGTTCTTCCGTAAAATAACCAAGATTGTCAGGAAAGTAATTGGGATGAGCATGAAGAAAGTGAACTTTGACGCTCATGTTACAGCCAAGAAATTTAAAAGATTCCAACATCTCGTCGATTAAAACGCTGTAATTTGCAGCCTTCTTGTTCCCCAAAAGTTTTGTACCACACTTATGAACGCAGTCCATGCTTGCAATTCGGTCTCACTCATACTTGCCTCAAATGTGTTGTCCGCCATCAATTTTCGGATTTGTGGGCCTGTGAAAATTCCAGCTTTGATTTTTTCTGACGTGATAGATGGAAATTTATCAGCAAGGTACTGAAAGCATTTACTATCTCTGCTTAAAGCTGCCACAAATTGATTCATTAAATCTAGTTTGATATGTAACGGTGGCAACAGTATTTTCGAGGGATCAACCAATGGAAGTGAAACAATGTTATTTTTGCCAGGTATGAAGCTACTTCTGACTGGCCACTGCTTCCGAACCCAATGTTCAGTTCTTGCTCTGGAGTCCCACTCACAAAAGGCAAGGATATTTTGTGTAGCCTGCTTGTTGGCCGAGCAATATTCCAATGACTTTGAAACCCCGCACACAGGCCACTCATAACGCTTGTACTGCACCTTTGCCAGCAGAAATTGAAGGCTTTCGTATGTCTCTTTCATAGTCACTGAATGTGCTATTGGAATAGACGGATGGACGTTAGTGTTGTGTAATAAAACACCTTTTAAGCTGGATTTGCTGGAATCTATGAAAAGCTTCCATTCTCCTGAATTGTAAGTGATGTTGTAGAATTTCATGACTGCCGGAATGTCTCGACAATATACCAAACCACCTTCCTCTGCAAACAGCGGAACTAATTCTGCCTCTCGGTGTCTGTACCAGGAAAATCTCGTATTCGTACTCAATTTTTTTTCATGCAGTCGCGATCCTAACAATTCTGCTGCGTCCTTAGGTAAATTAAGATCACGCACCAAATCATTAAGTTCATGCTGGGTCAAGGGCAAGGGCACTTTGGTTTCAGCCACACTGTCTGGTTGGTATGTCTCATCATGTGTATCACTATCTAATCCTGTTTCGGTTGGGGGAATGATGTTGGACGGGGATGGCACAGGTATGGATTTACTATGGGGCACTGGTCTCATAGCAGATGCAAGATTCGGATACACAATGTTACCCTTGCTTGTCTTGGTATGTCCCACGATATGTACTGTGCAGAAGTAGCAGTCGTCACCGTGATTTCGTGGTTCATGCCACACCATGGGTACACCAAACGGCATTGATTCACGTTTCCCACTTTTCCAATTCCTCAACCCCTCCACACATGCGCGACACAGTTTATGAGGAGCCCACACTTTGTTCTGATCGCCTAGTTTCACCCCGAAGTATTGCAAATAGGCATTTCTTACGAAAGGCGTAATATTTTGCCTTTGCTTTACTGTCGTATAACAGCCACATATATAGCAAAATAAGTCTGGATGGTTGACGCAACCACGTGAAGCCATTGCACACACAAATTCACACACTACGGACCGGACACATATTTACAGCAATGTACCCGGCAACAGAACCTACCTTCTACTGACAAGTGCACGTTCTAGCCGTAGTGGTGCCACCTGTGACCTTCTTGAAAGTGGGGGCGTTGGGGTTGATGAGTCATACTAATGTGCAATCTATCATTTTCCGCTTTTGTGAATCTGGTAACTCTAGCCGTGATAAGATTCGGTACTATTGTTGTAACATCAGCGATATATTTATGTTTCTGTTTACACATTAATTCCAACAAGGTGTCGATCATGTCATTTTTGTATATGGTTGGTATGACTATGTGAGGCACTCGTATGACTTTTGTTTACCAGCGTAGGGTTACTAACACTGTTGCCAGCGTGGCCGGAATTTCAAAGAAATGACATTTTTTAAACACATTTTTTTATTTTCTTGTTCTTCTTTTCCGAATGGGGGCCAGGGGTACCAAACATACCTCGTTGCATTTCCCGTTCTTGTAGCTTTCCAACAAGGGATCGTTCATGTTTCTGCAAAAATTAGAAGGGACGCCAGGGACAACATCAAGGCCGGCGTCTAAAGGTGACACAAATACGTTTTTTTTTCAATTTTGACATTTTCGTGATTTGTGAAAAAACCTGACGTGATACGACATTTTGAAGGTCATTTTCGGAATCTGTGGACAAAATCGATTCGGATACACCTTTTTGTTTCAAAACAACAGAAAAAAGTTGAAAAATTGCATATCAGTGAATAGGAGGCGAAATATTCCATATGTCCATTTACACCATTTAACGTCACAATATATTAAGTTTGCAACACTGCGTTCTGTGCATCACATATTGTGTTTATCATCACTAGAGGATATCATATATCCAATAAACTGACGTACTGCTATTAGAAAAAATAAATGATATACAAGGTTGGTAATACTGACAACACAATGGGATCACATTTTTAACCGCTAATATTTACCGGATCGTTACAAATCACCCTCCAAGAACTTTTTTTTAATGAATCGTTTCTGATTTACATCAAAATATACATTGCATTTACCATTGACAGAAGTCGATTTTGGACTGCAAGTTGGATAACATGAATCTCGAAAAAGAAGCAAATCGGCCCCATGTTTATATGGACTGTTTTGATTGTTTTGATATCAGGAATTCGTCTGTAAATTTTTTCCCACACATTAAGATACATCATGTATATACGAGGGATACTCATTAAGTATTGTCCATGGCATTGAAGGGTTTGAGCTACGAGTTTTGTGCGTTATTATATTACTCTTCAGTGCATTAGTAACAAGTGTTAAACATTTCAGACTTCTGTCGCTGAAAGCAATAAAGTTATTTACGTTTATCAGGTCCCAAATGAGTCAAAAATTGTTAACTATTCATGAAAGCGAGAAGAGTTCGTGCATCAGAGACCAAGTTACCACATATTAAGCAAAACAATGAACAGTTTCTTGGCAGATATCTAACCGCAGATGAAACCTGGAAACACAATTATTATCCGGAATGTAAGGAGCAAAACGTGCAGTGTCCGTACCAGGAATCTCCCTCTCGCCATAAATTCAAAGTCCAAGTTTCCATTAGTAAACCTATTGACATATATTTTAGGGACGCGAAGAGAGTTCTCCTATTTGATTATCTCGAAGAAAGACGCACGATCACTGGACATATTACGCACAGCTAATTCCAAAATTAGGGATGCAATCCATGCAAAGTTGAGAGAAATCTTAATCAAAGAATTCATTCTGTACCAGAATAATGCAATCCAGTGTTTCCGCCAGGATTTTCGGTTTGGGGGCGTCGTAAAGTCAAAATTGGGAGGGTGTAAGTGAAGTTCTGTACGGTTTCTATCTACTTTTAACAGCAAACATTTTTAAGTTGGGAAGTGTTGTTGAGACTTTAGGGTATAAACACCCTATACAGGGGGATCTGGCGGAATCAGTGATACAACCACCCACATAACACAACGGTTGCAATTGACAACTACTTCAGCATCCTCTCGGCTCCTCAGATCTTACTCGCAGCGACTTTAATTTGTTCTCCAACTTGATCAGGCACGTGCGTTTAATTTTTCTTCATTTTGACTACCAGGTCTCACTCGCTACCTGGAAAGCGCAAATACCATTATCACTGTGATAGGAGTCTGACATTTTAATACTTAAATACCGTCAAGAGGTTTCACGACTTTCGGTCTACCGTTGTCATGGAGCAGAATAACCCTGTCATGTCTCGTGGTGCATTGCGAGCATTTGCCCGTAGGGGAACGTTTCAAATTTAGTAATTGTCGTCGGTATAATTCACCATTGATGGTTTTACTTGGTTGCAACAGCTTATAATGCACAACACCGGCTTGATCACACTGAATGCACAACATCAACTTCTTTCCATGAATATCTGGTTTGACCTTGAGGATGGTTCGCCGGGACACACCCATAATTCCTTGCACTTAAGATTGTCGTAGCCAGTTCATTTCTCATCACTGGTCACTACTCGATGCTAAAATGGCTTCCGTTCTTGTCTTTGTACCAGCACTTCACAAATGGTTGAACGTTTCGCAGTGTCTTCCTCCCCAAAATTCAAAGGGGCCCCGGTTTCCGTCCTTCTGAATCATTTCCATTGCTCATAACAGTTGACTCATCGACATGTAGCGTTTCCGAAAACTGTTTAAGTGTCTCACGTGATTACTTTACCAGAAATTCGCATTCTTCATTTTTTCGGGTGAGCAGCATGCTCTTTGTCCTTCACATCAAATACGTTGTTTTTGAAGCGTCGAAACCAAACTCTGGAAGTTGTTTCCGATAGAGGATGCTCTTCATTTGTCTCCATTAGCAAACGATGACTTTCAGTAGTAGCAGATTTCCTGAGATGAAAGCAGAATAATAATGGTTCAGCAAATGATCTTTTTTGGTACGAAACCTGATATTTTTAATGGGATAAAATTTGTGTTTTTGAACTTCGATCGTATATTCCACACTGCCTCTGATAATTTACTACTGGTATTTGCATGCAGGGCAGTAGTCACTTATGGCCTGGTTGACGTTGCATAGCTGCTGTTTTCTATTTGGTAACAACGAGAACTAATTCCAGCATCCAATGCATATATTCCAGAATAACGGGTGTACTCAATTCACAGTATAGTACTTGAACCTTACGTGATTTACATAGATTTATTTCCACACTTTTTAATACACATTTTCTTTAACGAAAGATAACATAATTATGCTTCTGTCTGTCTCTATCTCATTTCAGTTCTTTATTTGAATTTCATTAATAGTCTTGATTTAACTAGCGCAGACCAGGAAAGAGGTAAGATGATTTAGAAGGAAGTTGTCCAGGGCCCAGTGTTGAATGTACCATTCCTACATTACCTTGGTGTGACTACAGAAAAAAACATCCAGAAATTCTAGCCAAGATAACCAGTACAGTTCTGTATAAATTCCATTCTGTTTGCTGCTTACTTATTAAATTTGTGTCTAAATCAATTTTAATGAAAGCCACTTTAATGTTACATACAAAACTTTGAACTATTTTTTTTTAGTATCTCATTATGCACCTGGTTTAACATCAAAATGTCTTCTAATGCACTGTTTCTCAGTACTCGCTTAATAAATAATCTGAAAGATTAAAACGTAACGTCACATTTGTGGATCTCTTACCATATAATGTTTCGAATTATAATGACGTCTTCGCATTTGCCTGAATAGCAACGATAAGAAAGGCTATTTTCGATATATTGTTTGATCAATCTGTTGATATTTACGATCAATGATCTATTTGAAAGATTCTTTTATATAAATTATGTTTGATTTTCAACTTTTTTCCTGATACGAGCGATACTCCATTTCCAACGTCATTCACATCGATTAGATTCCAACGACTGTTTCAATTGAAAACGATTTGATAAGATAAAATGAATTTTATTGGCGGTAACATCACTATGGCTTATGCCCGTCCCGAGAAAACTATTTGATTTATCAATATGGAACCCGCACAGCTCTACTGTTAAAAAGAATGTGGTCAACCTTACTTTCTATATTATTTAAAGCTACGTTTTGGAAATTAAAATGAGTTGATATTTTAACTTCATTATTGAAAGAAATCTTCCTCTGAATATCCATTGTTTTTATTACGTTGGTTTCGATTTCTGTACCATCTAGCTTTCCATTTTAAATTAATTTTCTATATATCTCTTGTTATCTTCCATTTTACCAACACACACTCTCATATACGTGTATCAAAATTGCGAATCCAGTAACAAGCTTTACCCGTCTTCCATAGTCGAGAATAACAGAAAAAGTTCCTGCAATTAAATTTCCCGAATATCCCATTTAATAAACGCAAAAGGAGGGGAAAAAATCGCTGAGGCAGTCTGATTTTTTTCCTCTCCATTGATGAAGTATACGTTTCATGATTAATGAGATTTTCTGGTTATATATCCAGTATGTGAAGTTTCTATACAATAAAACGTTGTTCATATTATTGGTCTATCTCCGTGTCCTAAACCAGGATTCTATTTTAGAACGAAAAAGAGAAAAATTGTATCCCTTATTGAACTTTTTTTTTAAAATGAATTATCCACTGTAGTGTATCTGCTTTAAATGTTTTAAAGGTTTGCTTTATTGCAGAGAATTACGACCTCCTTTTCGTTGAGGATGCGCCTTCTCTCAAAAATCAATATCCCCTCCTTCTTTTTTGACAGTTTCTCCTGCTTCCTCGTAGGTTTATTTCTCTTCTTACTGCTACAACATTCAGGAGATGATATCCGGAACAGATGGCACTATTTTGAGAAGTTTTTTTCTTTTCTTTAAGAGTTCACTAAAACCGCCGACACGTCTACATCTTTATACTGCTTCCTGTGATTACTAATGGAAAAGTTCTTACGATTTGTACCTATAGTTCATTTGCGTAAGTTTGGATCAGAAAGTAGTACAAAGCTATATCCTTTTAGCATGGGCGCCCATCTTGTGGGTTTCAGAGGGGGGCAAGAATACAGTGACAGTTTTTCTATGATTTACTAAAAGTTATCAACAAGATAACCACTACAATATTTACAAAATTAAGGGCGCAAAAAGAACCATGTCATAAAGTACATTAAACCTACCCTAAAGTATACTGGAAGTTGATTGGAACTGCTTAAAAGAGTGTAATAATGTTAATGAGTTAGTAAACTGTAAGATATTATTTATGAAATAATTATCAAATGTGTCCCCTGCAAAAAAAAACTATATCCCAAAGTATCTGTCCTGGTTTACTAAAGACGTTATTAGGAAGCTCAATGTTAAGACAATTTATACATAATTGAAAATTCAAAACCCTACTATCAGGAATTTGTTCGATTGCGTAGGGAAGTCAAGAAAGATATAAAAATAGCCTATAAGACCTTTATATCAAATTCTGAAAATAATATCAATGATGATCCAGGTTAACTGTGGAAATCTATTAAAAACAAAACAAAGCATCTTCCCCAAATATATTAAAATTTCAAGGTCAAATTTGTGTAACAATGAAGAAATAGCTAATACGTTTGCACAGTACTTCCAATCAGTATTTGTATCCTCTTCTCAACCGTTCAGTAATTTTGATAGCAAATCTGAATACTGCCTGTTGCTCAAATACATTTGAACGAAATAGGAAAGGCTGTCAAGAATCTAAAATCCAAAACGTCAGTTAGATCTGATGGTATACCCTCGTATATAGTGAAAGGATGTATTGATAAATTTAAATATTCCCTATTCATTGCGTTCAACTTGGCACTAAAAACATGTACTTTCCATAACAAATGGAAATCTCCTTTAGTTTGTCCTACACCTAAAACAAACAACAGACGAGAAATTACCAACCACAGGCCTATAGCAATCTTACCAATCTTTGCAAAATTCTCTGAACTGATTGTATATCAACGAATTATTAATCATTTGAACGCAGTTATCTCAACTAAACAACATGCCATTGCTTCACAAAAATCCACGGTAATGAACCTTACAATTGTTACAGATTTTATTGAAAACTCGTTGGACAAAGGAAAGCAAGTCGATGCAATTTATATTCATTTTGAAAAGGCATTTGATAGCCTTAATCACAATGTTTTACTAGGTAAATTAAATCATCATCACTCCTCTCTGCCTTTGATTGGGTTCATGTGTTCTTATCTAACTTGTAGCAGACGGTCTGTTCTATTTAAGGAACACAAATCTGACGAATGTATAGCATTGTCATGAGTCCCGCAAGGCTCGAATCTTGGACCGTTGTTGTTCCTCTTGTTCATTAATGACCTACCGGAATTCTTACCAGATAATGGAAAAGTGTTATTTGCGGATGACCTCAAATGTATGCTAAAATTAATTCCATGAAAATGCCATAAAACTATAGCATAGTTTAGGCAACTTTACTAACTGGTGCGTTATCAATCAACTTGCAATTAATACGAAATTTTATCATTCAGTAAAAATAAAACGATTTATAGATTTAATTGTTAAATTCGTAAGTAGGCCCGACGTGGATAAAAAATCTTGGTGTCACGTTTGATATGAAATTAACGTTTAACAGCCACAAAAACTATTACAAACGAAGCTTTTAAAATGCTAGCATTTGTAATAAGAATGGGAAGAAAATTTAACAACGTTTCTACATTAAAGAAAATGTACTATGCTTATGTTCATTAGAGCAAAGACGTAGCATTTCTGATCTGTTATTTCTTAGGAAAATAATTCAAAATGGCTAAGACTGCACAAACTTTGTATCATTGTTACAGTTGCGTGTCCCGTCATGAAAAACTCGCGTAGACAACACTGGTCTCTTCCACTGCAAAAAGGCAAGGATAATATAATTATGAAATCAACAGTCTGGAGAATATGTAACTACCTACAATGAAATGGGTAGAACTTGCATCGAATTGGATATATGTGATCTGTCTTCGTCTTCGAACGCATTTAGAAATATTGTAATAAAGGATGTCTGTAAATGAGCATTTTAAATATCGACACTCTAATTATGTCACTAAGCTTGCTGTGTTGACAATAAATATGTAAATAAAATAAAATATAGAAAGTACATATAAACATTTTATTTTTGTTTTCTATCTTGCATAGTATATTTTTCTCCGGTTAGGGAGGGCGGGAGCGAGCGCCCCCCTTGCCCCCCCATATGGGCGCCCTTGCCTTTTAGGTCTGCACTTACGTATGTGTTTCGGATATTTCACGTCAATTTATAGTTTCTCTTACGTTAGTGTGGCGCCAAAACTGAGATCGACTTAAAAAAAACTTACTTACACGAGGTTTGTTCTTCGGAAATTTATATGTATTCTGGGACATAATCTGATTTTAATTTTAATACCATTTTGTCTCTTACGTGTAGTTACTGTTCAAATTGCGTAATTATACAGTATGAGTCCGAAAGATGTGGACAAATTTCGAGAAGTGATTCCTGAGATAAAAACAAGAAAATAGGACCTCTGGCATTTTCCCGAATTCCGCTTCATGTAAGAGATTGCCAACTTGGAATCCAAAATCAACTGCTGAAAATTGTATAAAGGGAACCAAGAAAGTTTTGTCGCTTTCGTGGAGGTCTGTGTTCAATTGGCCCTTACACCGTGAGTAGAATCAGGCGAAGGTCAGTTGTTGGTGTGGGTATAGCCAACATACTACCTGGTTGTGGAAGTTCAGTTACACCGTGAACGTGCGGAAGGACAGAGTGAACATGGGACCCCCACAGAGTGTCATAAGGGCGTGTATGCTGTACGAGTTCAAACTGGGGTCAAACGCAGCTGCAGCGGGGCGAAATATATACCAGGCCTTTGGTGAGGGTGTCGTGACTACGCGGACAATGCAGCGGTGGTTTACCAAGTTTAAGGACTGTGACGAAACACTCGAAGACGCTCCACGTGCAGGAAGACCAACACAGGTACCAAATGAAGATCTTCAGGCAGCAATTGAGGCAAACAGTGACTAGACATGTGAGGAACTGGAACTACAATTCAGTGTGAGTGAATAAACCATTCGGCAGCACCTCCATCAACTTGGGAAGGACTACAAGTTGGGTCGATGGGTCCCACATGATTTGACTCCGGGCCAGAAGGCAACGCGAGCAGACACCTATGTGTTTCTTTGCTGTCTCGTCTGAGGAAGGAGCC
>JAGDQP010000141.1:0-24280 GCA_022664845.1 Lepisma saccharinum
TACAAATAGTTAAGAACTCTTGTTACTTACTTGTCTCAGTCTTTAAATATTGTTAATAATTAAATAAAACAATAACATTACGTTTTCACTTCTTATTGCAATCAATATTACAGTCCTCTTTCGTGGATACGTGTGAGCCATCTACATTACACTCTGGTACTAACTTCAGTCCACCGTAACTAAATATATAACTTCTGTATAGTCGTGTTGTAACTCACGGTTACAGTATTTTTAGTGAAGGTAGGCGAAGAATTCGTTGAAAGTGTAATTTTATGATAGACCTACAAAAAAGTGACACTGAGTACCGCCCAAAATCGTCATATTGTATTACGTTTATGATTCTCATACACGCATGTAAAAAGAGATTGTTCATCATTGCCTGTTTTTTGAAAAATATAATTGAAGTGTCCATGGATATGATTTTTCCAAAACATGATATGATGTTTTTGTTTAAAAACATGCGTTTAATATTGAAAACACGATATTATGATCAACTTTGTTTTAGGATTATAATATCGTTAACGAAGAAAGAGGCAACATCTACCCATTTCTGCAGATCCACATGATTGGAATTCAAGAAGTAGACGCCAGAAGTGACCCTTAGAAATGTGTAAGATATAGAAGAACAAGCTCAGACCAACAACCATTAAACTAGGTGAGAAGGAGATTTACGTTTTTCAGAATAGAGGCTGACCATGATAGATGGTAGGTTTACAACGTCCTAATATGTACTAAATCAATGCTGATGTGCTATGTCTGCCGTGCCAGCCCGAAAGAAATGAATTCAATGTAGAAGAAATCAGTAAATCCATCCATAATCACTTTGCCCTATCTATCCTATACACGTGGATTCTATATTTTGAGTGGCTAATACCGAATAGACGTTGAAGTGAGAGGTCAGAAGACAGCAGAAAGAAGATAAAGTTGCTTAAACAAGAAAAATGCCCCAGAGTGGGTTTCGGCAGCAATTGGGCTTATTAGTGGATCCACCAAATCCTGGAGGCAGCGGAAATACTAATTACGGAAACTCAATGAGAAGGTTTCTTCTTCAATATAACGAGATTTTCACCATTATCACAAGCATTGTTCAAGACCTTATTTCAAGTTGAGTAATACTTCTGCAGACTTTATTTTGCGGGTTCAAAATCGACACAGCTCTTACCGTCGCTCCATACTATGAATTTCGTCTGATTGAAATCGACACAAATAAATTTGAGAAGTTGGCAGAGAATGCCTTCCGATAATATATCAAGTTGCATCCATGGTACTACATGCTTCTTAGCGTGCATAAGGTGTTTATAAATCGACTTGCTTTTATTACAGAAAATACCTTGGTGCCTATAGAGCAGATGTCTGAAGAAGTACGGAACAAGCTTATTAAAGCGTATACGGAAAGCTGAGAAGGGAAGTGTTGAAGAACTCTACGCATTGAAGAATATATTCTTCCGACTCATGGTCACATCTGACCCTGTCCTGCCAAGTCCCAATAGTGAGGAAAAGTCTACAGCAGCAGTTTTGGCTTTATTGAAGGTTTCCCAGTTATGAGATAATATACTGAAGACCTTGCAACCAAAACATATTTGTTAGAAACATTTTTCTCTTCATGTTTTTATATAAATTTAAAGAGAAAACGGCATATTTTTAATGTTTACTTCATTTAAATCTCTAATTAAAGAAATGTAAGGGTAAAAATTTCAATTAGTTTTTTTTATTATTGTCGCGTTCTTGACAGTATCTGAAGCACTGTACAATGGTAAGGATAAAATTGATTATATGGGCGCTGACGGCACACAGGCTTACGCCCGACCCGACACTGTGCAATGGTATGAAGAATTCCACATTTTCTAAAATTGTTTCAGGCTTCAGATGGAAGGCCCAGGATCTGTTCCAACATCTGTACTCTTCAGTCAGGGCTTAGTATTATTATTCCTTACGGTCTCAGTGATAAAGAGAAATAAATAGGCTGGAAATGTTAGTCAATGAACAAACTGCTTAAGTTATTCAAAATTCTATATTACAGAATCAAGATAATTTATATATATCTTTAAAAATTATATAATAAGAATATGCTTTTCTATGTTACCTTTATTCGCATATATTTCTGGAAAATAATTCCTGTATTAGGTGCCACTGCTAGTTCTCTCTCAAAGCGAACTAATACCTCTGCTGTACGTAATTGCCCATAACTTTTAGTGAGCCATGTAAATGCATATAATTATGAAAATTAATAGTTTATGATTCACTGCATTTTTCATCGAAACATAAATAATTATACTCAATTCTAGTTTAACTTGTTACAACGCAAACATATAATATTATTGTGTTCCTGTCTGCCAGAAATAGTTCGCAATATATAGTATATCTTCCTAACTACATCAACAAAAGTTAATGTAGATTTTCTTACACCCCCCCTCTAATTAATTTCAATATCCCCTAGACAAAAAATCTTGGGGAAAAGTCTACTCTATACTCAGAATTCAAATGAAACTTTGCTGATTGAAATAATATAATAAAGCATATTTAATAACAAAAGATTTAAAAAATTCAAATTGCTATCTGAGATTATCGTAACCTTAGACATTACGGAAACTGGTAAAATTACATTGCGTACCATACAAATGACTTAACGAGAGGAAATCAATCCTATACTTTCGAACCCATTCAATTCGTTCATAGATGTACTTAGTTTGAAACTACTTTGACAATTAAATACTATTAGCCTTTTCACAGTAACTTCACATCTAACACTTGAAATATTCATACTAGCATACTATCATACTGAATTCATACTATCATACTTACCTTACCACCTGGCGCTACAGCTCTTGGTGGGCTGTGGCCTCTTCCACTATCTGCCTCCATTCGGTTCTGTTTATTGGTCTTTTCTGTTCATCCCCGGACCTTCATTGTCTTCAGATCCTTTGTGACATCATCTAGCCATCTGGTTTTTTGTCTTTCCTTCCTTTTGTTGAAGTACGACCATTCTTTCATGACTTTTTTGGGCAGTCTATTCTCGTTCATTCTCATCAAATGTGAATTCATTCACTGCGTTGTGTTAATTGTCAGCTTAAAACCTTTAGTTTACTTCAACGATTCCGTATACATTTCCAAGTTTTCACACTTCCTACTCCAGCAGCGGAATAACAAAACAGAATAACAGAAGTAGGACAAGGCCTAATTTAAAGGTACCATCTCGGCAATTGACTGGTGTGTTGAGGAAAAGCCATGAAATACTCTGTTAGGATGGGCGGTCTCTAGGATTTTTCCCAGAACCTTCCAACCCTCAAACACTATACCAATTGTGCTACAGCCGTTCGGTAGGTAAAACTGAGAAATGCTATTGGGAACATCAAACAAATTGGTGGATCTCTGAATTTTAAACCAGCAGCCTCCGATGCTGTAAAGCTATAATTGTTGTGGGAGGGTGGAGAAGACAGAGTTTCTATAGATTTTTAAAAGTATAAGCATTTCAAAGTTGGGGAGAAGTGCTCAAGAATTGGGAGCGATGACTAGCAGAATCTCTGAACAAGGAATATTCTAGGAAAACTTTCCCACACAAACGGGGAATACCTAGGTATACATGTTATGTATGGTCGCACGTCCCCAGTTCCTTTCCGAAATAATTAGACCTCGGGGGCTAGCTTTCTTCTTTGAATATGTCATAGGCAACCCCATATTTTTCATGTTAAAAGAAAATGTTGAACCAATGTTCTCCCATTAAAACATGAAACTTTCCTCTTTTGTTTTGCCAGTGGAAGTAATGATCTCATTGTTTTTACTTTGAATATGAATGGTCTTTAAATTCATTAACCTTTTTTTTAAGTTTCACATCATAATGCAGTGAAAATCATTAACATATTTGCTCATTTTTAGTTTGAAAGGAATTGAACTCTATGAGTTTATATCACATTTACATAGATACAGCCTGTTTGGCCGGAATTAATAAAAATCAGATTAATCTTCTCTCGTAGAATTTTAAACCAGTTTCTTTACTTTTTCTGTTTACTTTGGGGCATAGATAAATCGTAGCAGACTGAACAATATGAATACACATTATTTACTTTTCGGATGGCTTTTAAAATATTCATACCCATAGTTATTTCTTATGATTAACACACAATAGTCACACACGATCACAAAGCAAGTGGAGAAGAAAAATGCTTTCTGGAGCGAAGACAACTCTTGCGGCCACAACGGAGCCCAGTGAAGAAATAACATATGGCAACAGTGTCTATGACGTTTGGCTCAGCATCCAATGCAGCGGCTTTTCCTTCTTGTTCGTAGGCAGGCAGAACGGAAGATAGAGGTCGATACTTTCCCTATTACCAGTATACAAGTATTCGATTTCTGGAAATACAACTCCACTATTCTGTGGCAGTGCCTTGCAAGTGTCATTCTGTTCCTTTGTAGCTCCTAGTTCTATTCATTAGCGATAATTACATCAGCTGTATATGTCAGTGTTGGGCGAGACTTGGAGCCCGAGCTTTCCACTCACACCAGGTAACAGATTTAGAATGTCTTTACCTACATCTATTTTCTCATTGATTGCTTTAGTGGATCAACCTCCGCTCTAGGTATCTTATACGTATCTACGGGTTTTTCTGTGCACGTGGCAGTTTACCTAGCTTCCTGACTATCTAGGCCTTCTCTCGCAGAGATGGGACCCTTCGACGTCAACAAAAAATTATCTCGTGTCGAAAGGTGAAACTCTGAACATGAAATGTAAAAAAATCGAACTTGGAAGCAAAACATAGTCTAACGAAGTTGTAGTAGACTGACGTTACATGACCCTCCTCCACAAATATAAACTTTATCCAAATTTGGACACTGTGATGTTGTAATGTACCGGACTTTCTCTTCAAAGGTAGGTAGACACAAAAGCAAACAAGGGGGCCAGTGGTGCCTTGTTGTCGAAAGGGGGCTTACCCAAAACTTCACAAAAGGTGGCCAAACCTGCATAGGAGACAAGCCTACATTACGCCACAGGAGAGCGCAGAAGACAAAAAATTGAACCGCTATCGGACCTGAAGACAAGGCGGGTACCTACTCATCAGTTCATTGCTTCAGCCTAGGACCATCGAAGACAGAACACACACTAGTCTAGAACCACGAGGCATGCATGGAAAAAGCCCGTAAAGAAGTGCTAAACCGCAGAATGTTGATAAAAAGCAGAAAGCCAGAACACGAAGAAAAAGGCCCCCCAAAAGGGGGGAGACGCAGGCGAGAACATCTCGCAGGAAAGCAGAACACAAAACACTAGTTGAGTGACCTAATGCAACTAGGCCTCTAAAACGTACAAGGCTCAACGCAGTAGCGCACTGGTTAACATTAAACACGAAATTTATATAAGCTTAACTGATTTGAGTATTCCCTAATGTTTGCTGAAGCATCGAATGAAAATATCAAAAACTTAACTTCATCTGAAGTTACCTTCTCATATAAACATGAAATAACACTTCGCGGACTGAAATAGCGAATGTTTGGGAATCTTTATAGTAATACTACAGAGATGGTAAACTATCTACGTCTTAGTAAAACCCTTGACACAAGGAATATCTGGTAAAACATAATTTATTTTTGCTTAAGAATAACAAACGCAATATAAAAGATTGATTGTAGAATTTCGTAAAAAAAGTTTCTGAAGAGAATCTTTAGCACATCAAAACATGTTTTCAAAGATGTTGTTAATTTCACATATCAGATGGTAAATTAATTGTTTACTGAAATTCTCTGCCTATGAGCAGAGACAATATTTTACACACATATTTTCCAAAATATCAGGTTACTTTCAATTTGACACTCTACACTTTAACCCAGTTAAACACAATTCCTACAATCACCCTAAGCATAGCATTTCTTTCTACGAAAAGATTAATAACAAATGTAACTACTGGGCAGAAATTTAACTTTAATATTTCAAATTTGTTGTCAAATATTTCGTGTTTTCCATTTTTGAACTTAACAGAACCTAGCCTCCAATTTGATAATACAGTCAAGATATACTATAGTCGGGTTAGGAATACATTTACAGAATGAATTTCTGTGAGTGGACTGACTTACGGTTTGCGAACTAAACGAACGAGTTTTGAACTTTGCTAGTAATCGAAATAAAACATTGCGAATCGTTTAAATTTTAGTTTAACAAAACGGACATACTGTAGATATTTCGTTCAATATAAACCATACTAATTTCCGAAATGTACAAACAAAATGATGAATGGAGAAAGAGCGAGCATTTGAAAAGTAACATCAACTATAGTGCAGTGCAAGGTAAAATTTCGAACCAAAGTTCAAGTGTTGTAATTTTGCTATCTAGACATATGTGAACCAGACTTGGGTTTCAGAGAGAGAATGAGAAATTTAAGACATTAATCAATACATAGCTGATTGTAAACCGACCCCAGATGCATGCCAAATTAAGTGAACATATCCACTTCACTCATGTTTCCACAAGAAAAACAAACCACTTACATACTGAAGGTACACTAACCACTTACACACACACTGAAGAAAAGTGACTTAGAACCATAGATGATTATATTTATTTTTGGTTTAAAAAACGAAAGAAAAGAGCCACTACACATCACATATAACACAAGATCACCTCACACACTGATGAACCACAAAAACCTTCACGTCTTCGCTTCTAATTTCAATCAATATGGATGGTGAAATGACAGCCAGCAAAAATATTAATTCGCAACTTTCACCTTGCTGAATCCTGAAGAAAGCTACGACCAACTATTTGATATATTTCATCAGACGAGACTGCTTTTGATTTTTATCAACTTTTAATAGTGGGCCGCATAATTATCTACCTGATATGTGTAATTTTCGAGAGCAGCAGTTATCAGAGCAGCTTTTACAAGTTGACGGCTATAACATAACTGTCTGATCGGCAATAGTCAATCAGAGACGATGATCGAATCACAAACAAAGAGTGGAAGGGTGTGTGAATTAACCACCAAAATTTATTAACGAAATAAATCAACAATCAGATCTTTAAATTTATTTATGAAGATTTAAAACGAAAGAAAAATTCTTGAAGAAAAGCATGCAATAAAATGTGGAAAGAATAATTAAGTAATAAAGTGAAGAAACAAAAACAATAAAAATCCCGCCAATACAACAATGAGAGAGATAACCGGCTTCTTTGGCATCTGGACAAATAAAACACTTTGAAGGTTAGCCGAAGACGAAAAAAATATCACCGACAAAGCACGAACAAGAAAAGAAAAAGAAGACACACAAACAAGGGGAGAGGGTAAGATATGTTGCTACCAACCGGCCGGAGGTCGCTACAATGTCATGCCGACATCTGCATCTCGTCGACAATCCTCCACTGGCAATCCAGGCCCATTGACCCTCGAATTTGAACATCAAGGACACGAACTTGGAGTGTGTTTCGAAAGTTGTGAAAAAAGTATAGAACATACTTGATTAATCCGGAGAACTGAGAGTCAGTTTCCAAATTTAGAAAAAAAAACGTACAAGGTATGACAATAATATAAATCACGTTGGTTGAAAAATGCATTTGAATTGCTTGAAATGTTAAGCAGAAGGAGAGAGAAAAAAATAGAGAAAGAAAGATCGAATTTTACTTTGTTTGGAAAATGGGAAGAAGTACTCTGAAAAAGTCGAGAGGAAAAAGAACGGGAGTTGACTTCGAATAGTTCGTGATAAGATAACTTCAGCGGTCGTTTTTGTCTTTTCTTGCGTAAGATATGACAGAGCTGCTAAATTCAATACTGCATGTATATATTTCATATTAATGTATGATTGATAGGTTTCATTTGGTCTGTGTATACACACGTAATCAAAATCGATACATTTCTGATGGAGATATGTACCAGATGCGTAAATATGAAACCGGAATTTATGTACAGAAAAGGCACAGTGATTGGATGACAATGCTAAGAACTATTTTATTCGAAGTATTGGCCATCGCTAGCGATACATTTCTGCCATCGTTCCGGCAATGTGTGGATGTCAGACCAAAAAAACTGTGAATCTTGTGCTGCAAACCAGTCATCAAGTCATTTTCGTAAGACGTGAAGCGCTGGTCAGCAAGTGTGTGTCCCATGGGTGCAAATAAGTGAAAATCGGAAGGCGCGAAGTCTAGTGAGTAAGCCGCATGTGGAAGGATTTCCCAGCCAAACGTCGCAATCGTTTCCTTGACCGGTTTTGTTGTGTGGGAGGGTGCATTATCGTGAAGCACAATTGCTTTATGTTGTCTTTGGTCATATTGTGGTCGTTTTTCACGCAAAGCTTGGTGCAAATCGATCATTCGTTGTCGGTAACATCGGGTATTAACGGTTTCGTCAGGTTTCAGCAGTTCATAATAGATCACTCCCTTCTGATCCCACCAGACACAAAGCGTTGTCTTCCGTCCGTAGCGATTTGGTCTTGCAGTCGATGTCGCCGGTTCTCCTGGAGTTATCAATGATCTTTTACCCTTAGTAGTCTCGAAATAGATCCACTTTTTCGAAATGATTTACATTTTCTTTTGTACCTGGCGAGGATAATTTCGCAAGTGGTTTTTCGGTTTTCCTGTTGTCGTTCAGTTAATGCATTTGGAACCTATTTTCCCACCTTCTGAATCTTGCCCATAGCTGTTAAACGTATGGAAACTGATTCTCGTGTCACATTTAATTGACCTGTGAGTTGTTGTTGCGTTTCAGCGTCATCCTCATCCAACAAAGCTTGCAATTCGCTGTGTGCAAACTTTTTCGGTGGTCTTCCACGTTCTTCGTTTCTCAAGTTAAAATCGGCACTTTTAAATTTTGTAAACCACGCATAGTACTGTGACTTACCAAGAGCATGATCACCGTAAGCTTTGACAAGCATGCGATGCGATTCTGCAGAAGTTTTCTTCAAATGGTAACAACAAATCAATGCTGTCCGCACATCGTAGTTCGTAGGGACAAATTGCGCCATGTTCAACTCTATTAAACACTACACTATGACATGAAACTTGTCTGTTGGTGAGTTGCAAATCGTTATCAGCAGTCAAAACAAGCAAGTGGTGCTAAGGACGCAGTTTTACGGTAACGACAGTGACAGCTAACGACATTTATGCACAAATTCCAGTTTCATATTTACAGACCTGGTATATAATGCGCGAGGTGAAGAAAAATACACAGTTTTTGAGTAGAAAATGAAAGGGATATGTACAAGATATATTCAGAGACATTTATTTTGTACAAGTTATGTCTGCAGATCGATTGTTAGTTTTTTAGATGCAAATACTATGTAGAATATCCTTTAATAATTTACATTGTTCGAATATATATCGATAAAAATGACGGATGAAGTCTTTAGAAGGAACGGCAACGTTCCCTGCTTTGGAATTAAACGGTCCAGGATTCGATTATTGACACAATGACTTAGCACCTAGATTAATATTAGCGCAGAAATTCCTTTTTAGCCGTTGGATGGCAGCACCATTACTTGCGCTTGATCAGGCCATTTATTTTGGTTAACTTACCATGCTTGCTACCGTATAACCAAGAAGGCCAGAGTTGCCCTACCGCTAGGGCACAAATGATTTGGAACCCATGTCAAAGGGACCTGCACGTTGTTAATATCCAATAGAAGACCAGCGGTTCATTTTGGACAGCGACATGTCTTTAGCATTATTTCCTTTTAAGCAAGAAGCTCAGGATTCGATTCTCGGTGTGGACACAAGTGATTCGGAACTAAATGTAAAATAACTTTAGAAGCGTTGGCATCCGATGGAAAATATCAACGGTTTATCTTGGTCGGGAAAGAGGGGAAGCTGTTTTATCATTACTGTCTTTGAAGCAAGAAGTTCCGGATTCAATTCTCGGTGGCGACATAAGTAATTCGAAAGTAAATGTAAAATGACCTTAGAGGCACACCAAGGTTTCCTATCTTGGAATGAAATGACCCAGGATTCGATTTTCGCTAGGGGAGACAAGTGACTTGACACCTGCGATAATATAAGCGTAGAGAATGTTTTTCATTCGTTGAATACCAGCATCTTCGCTTCACCCTGTCCAGGGGATTTGTTTTCGACATCTGTGAAAAAGTTACGATGCTCATTTCCTTGTAATCATGAGAATCTGAGTTTGCTTACCACTACGGGCACAAATGATTCGGAACATATAATAAATTATCTTACGAGTCATTGACGTGCAGTGGAAGGCCACCACAAATGGTTTTGCCATCTGTGAATGTGTGGTAACGCTCGTTGCCTTTTAAGCAAGGTGTGCGGGAGTTGACTTCCGCTAGAGGATCCGAATTTACTTTAAAGTGACAGTAAGACATGATTTATTTGACACTACCGCTGATTCACGTTGACCACGTGCCTTTGGTAAATATATGCCCTTTGGGGAGGCTCCCTTTAAAGATTCGCCCCTGTTAACAAAAAAGCAAATACAGAAAAGACAAATCTTGGAAACGTTCTAAATCGCCTGTTCATTTAAGGGTACAGTTTAGTCGTGGGGTAACTTTCTATTATATGTACTGCGATGAAAAGGTGTGACATATGACTCGCGTGTTAACTGATAGGTCCTTTTACTCGACTCTCTCGTTTAGCATTGGTTTAGTTTGTTCCAAGACCCTTCGAATTAGGATCAGCCTTTGGATCAGAACACCCATGTAAAGATTTGCTAAAATAGCTATTCTCGTTCTAAGGAATACTAAATACAGAAAAGACAGGTGAGGGTAAGTCACCTATTTATTTAATCTGGTAAACCTACAACCCACGAAAATTGTATTTATGTACTATATAAACTCAGTCTTTAGCGTCTAAACCAAAACGTGTATAGATAAAATACTATGAGCTTTACAGTTACTAAACTGCGTTTCATTTGATAGATGGACGTTTACCATTATATCTGTTAACCAAAAAGTGCAGACGAACGAGAAAACAAAAACTTAACCTGCGAGTTCAAGTTAGTTCCCCATTCTGGAAAAAAGAATTCATGGAAACGACACATCGAAAGTTGGTACAGAGAGAGAGAGAGAGAGAGAGAGAGAGAGGACTATAGAGTTGAAGTTGCTTTATTATATAGTATTTTTCTAACGAATATGTTTTAAACCTTGAAGTTTTAAAGCTACGGAAGTTTGAAAATGTGCACTTAGCACGTTTTGGTAATTGTGAAAGGGGATAGATCCTTTTTATTATAAGAATTTACTCTAATGCATAAGCTAAAGAGAAACAAATTTCAGATGTGAAACCATCAACCTATCCTTATAGTACAGTGGATCTATACCACTCATGCATATAACTGGGAACAAAAACTAACTTGAAATTGAAATCACTGAGAGTGGATAGCGTTCACAGTATCTACACACCAGTACACTTTATACTGCAGGCTAGCGTCTAAACACAGAACCAAAAGTGAGAAAATAACTGTATTTGTGTAGTATATGACGTCACTTTATAATGCAGGCCAGTAACTGAACGCAAAGCCGATGGAGAAACTGACTTCAGGCTATACTACATGAACAGTATCATTTGAGATTTAGTGATATTCTTACCCTTTCCATACAGGATTTTGTATTTTAAGCAATTGCTTTTTTACACAGGCTAACACCTTAGCGCGAAATAGGTAGAGAGGAACTGACTTCAGATTAGAATACATGGAATATTATATACATGACTATTTAAAGCCACCATAGTTATTATGCTTCATTTTAACTATATACAGATAGTTTGTAACACAGCACGACTCCTGAACAAAAAGTCGATAGAAAGAAACTAATAGTCATTTACCATTTGAATGCATTACAACACCATTTGTAACGCAGACTCGCATTTAAAGAATACCAGTGCACTTGAATCTACAATCAACTTGTCAGACTATCCGAGAATTGACTACCGTAATTTAGAGCTGAAGTAAAGGTATAGTTGAAATAGTCGCTATTATCTCGATATTAGCCAGTTGTGGTGGTGGAGGGACTCAACTATTTCCCGTTTGCTAGGTTTGAGGCACGTTGTTGAAACTAGATTATGTTTTTATATTGTTTGTATAAACGTAGGAGAGTAAACGTAATATAATTAACTAATAAAACAATTCACGATTGGTCTTTGGGTACACAAGATAAGTCAGGTTTAATTATAGTCATTATTATGTTATATAACAGATTGAAGTAGTAAAGATATCTTAATATTGTATTAATTAGAATGTTTACTAGAAACCAGGTCTAGCTTGATAGAAAGTCGAGGGATAATCATAGTTTTAAAGATACTTTGCCAGGATTGACTTGATGTGACTGAGATGGGAAATAGTTTGGAGATTAAATCTTGTAATCATTGTGGGCAGTGAAATAACTATTATAAGAGAAAATGCTTGAATTTTGGAAATTAATAGCTAACAAATGCTCCTACTAAACTGGTCAATGCATATGTTTATAGAGTTGATATTAGTATGGTGCTATGTTACCAAGCGAATATTATTTTCTGGTGTAAGATTATGACCTATGTAAACTGACCTAGAATGCATATTGCTTGGAGAAGGCCTTTTATAGTAATTCATGGTTTGTGCTAGCTAAAGATGAAGGAGTACCCTTCCACTTGATCAGCAAGTTCTTCTTTTTAACGCCATGTATATACGACCAAGGTCCGTTGAATGGAGTCTATCTTACCCGAAAAATAAGACAAGCTGACCACTCCCTATAAGACGTTTATAAAAAGACATAAAATAAGACCGGCAAAGCTGAATTAGATTATATGCAAGGTTTCTTCCTAATGCTATAGGGAACTTCTGAAAACACAAGCTTTGCAACGGAGACGAACTTAATAAAAATAAAATAATACAGCCTGAGATCAGTGCACTACCTATATGACTTTATAACAGCCACATTTAACTAACATTATTGATGAAATATGGTACACAATCCACCTGGCTGACACCGACTAGGCTTTTACCATAATATTTATATTCACTGAGCTAACCAAAAGTTGATATTGTAAACACTTTCCATATAACTTTGGAGAAAAAGCGGACTCTTGTAGTATTAAGACGATCATTGGAAAGCTTCTCTATGGAATAGCGAAGGTTGATTCGGATAATACAGTTCAAAAATGTAAAGATTTTATTATTTGTTGTGCCTATATATTATATGCAAAGAACAAACATATACTTTACAATCGTGCTTTGACTTTTTCATATTCAAAAGATAGAATGAATGATAGCAAGCGTTACATTATTTAAGGAAAGGTAGCCTCAACCATATAATAAATACCAAATGAAAACATAGCACAATTCAAACTAGACACTATCCCCATTTCAAGTTCCGTATCATGTAGAATATTGATTTTCCATCCATAATGGTGAACTTCAGTATTATATCAGAACAACACACCTTGGAAGAAGACTCATGTGATTACAAATTTCATATTAGAGAGGCCATATGATCTTTTAAATAACGGCATAGCAAACCCAGACTATATAGTAGATGCAATGTCACCCTGGAATAAGTATGATAGGCCACCCTCGACACATCCACACTATGTTCGGTTTCTTATTGTTCAAGGGGGGACGACTTGGAAATAAAACAAATATCAAACGTAAATATATAGTAGAATATATCAGAGGTTGACTCGATGCAAGTTACGGTATACCTCCAGTGATATACCGCTACCATAGTGGATTACATATCTTATAGGATAAATAACTGATTTATTTAAAATAAACGATATAGGGATATTCACACTAATATCGATTATTGCTCTTACCGCCCATAAAATTCATTTTATCTTATCTTTACTAATATCGACCTTCTTTTAATAGAATCTTTTAAAGCTACAAACTTAAGTTCAGGTTCTGCAGGTTTGTAGAATTTACGGGGTTATGATTTTAAATCCTTGTCTTTGCTTAAGAGAAGAAACAATAAAGTACCCTTGTTCTTCTTAATGACATCAATGTTAGAGATTCCATGATGTGAATACTACCCAAGATGTTTGAATTTTGACTTAAATTGGATTGTACTGAAAAGGGGCAATATTTACCTCTAATTTGTTGCTCATCGTCAATGAACTCAGCAAGAAGTATCCCTGACTGGACTATGTAAACAATGTTTTATGATTAAACCGATAGAATCTTATCATGAGTATTACCAGGTGTATAAGCTTAAATCCGTTGTTTGCCCGTAGTGGCGTTCTTGAGCGTATGAAGCTACCATGGGCACGCCAGACCTATTGTGTGGATGAGTTGGACCTCTGGCAACACGAATCAGTCCACATAATCAGCAATTGCAGACAACAACACACAGGGTTCCGTTGGTAAGCATGTCTAGTTTTGTGCCAGAAAAAGAGCATATGCGGAAGCTCTGCTTTTCTGTTTCCATTTTGAAAAAAACGGCTGCCAACGCGCATCGAATGCTTGTGGAGTCCTATGGTGACAGTGCTTTATCGGAAACAACGTGCCGAGATTGGTTTCGTCGGTCCAAAGACGGCAATTTTGACCTGAGTGACAAGAAGCGTGAAAATCGGCCCAGGAAGTTTGAGGACCATCAATTGCAGGTGCTGTTGGACGAGGACGATACCCAATCGCAACAAATTCTTGCCGAGCAATTCGGCGTTACTCAAGCAGCCATTTCCATGCGTCTACGTGCCATGGGAAAGGTTCAGAAGATCGGAAAATGGGAGCCGCATGAATTGGCCGATCGGCAGCTGGAGAGACGCCAACACACATGCGAAATGTTCCTGCAACGGATTGTAACCGGCGATGAAAAGTGGATATATTTCGCGAATCCGAAACGCCAGAAATCGTGGGTTGATCCCGGCCAACCATCAACATCTTCCTCGAGTCCAAATCGCTTCGGACGGAAGACGATGCTGTGTGTTTGGTGGGATCAACAGGGTATCGTCTACTTTGAGCTGTTGCAACCGGGTCAAATCGTCAATGCCCACCGCTACCACCAACAACTGATCAACGTGCACCATGCTCTGTGTGAAAAAAGGCCGGAGTATCAACAAAGACAGGACAAGCTGATATTCCTCCACGACAACGCCCCATCGCACACGTCAAACGTTTTCCAAAACTACTTGGAGACACTTAAGTGGGAGGTGCTACCCCATCCCGCTTATTCAGCAGACCTGGCCCCTAAAGACTACCATCTGTTTGCGTCGATGAGCCACGCCCTCGCTGAGCAGCACTTCGATTCGTAAGCAGACGTCCGAAAATTTCTTGATTAGTATTTTGCCTCGAAAGAGCAGGACTTTTTTTGGCGTGGTATCCACAAATTGCCCTAGAGGTGGACAAAATGTGTAGCTAGCGAGGGAAAGTACTTTGAATAACTTGCTTTGTGCTTTCTATGAACACACCATGTGTTTTGCTGACTACAAAACAGCGGATTTAAGCTTATACACCTGGTATTAAGACATACGTGAGCAAAGAAATATAAAAAAAATACTTACAAAGGAACTCAGATTCCACACTAAGCCTTTTACATATAAAACATTATAACAAACATTGAATCTAACGATCCAATACAGTTAGCTTCTAGAAATGAAAGATGAAATACACGCTACTATCGAACAATATAACAGTCCAAAGTGTGAATGTGCAATGAAAAACTTTGTTACAAAATAAATTTTTATTGTGCATTTTCATGAAGAACGTAGATAACATGAACATGAAATTTCATTTGGTTTTCGAAAAGTTTGTGATTCCCAACTTACACAAAAAGTAATGTTGTGAAAAATGTTTACAACAACAACAACAAGTTTAGTTTACTTCTAAAATTTTGTAGTTGATAAGATTTGTTTTCTTCTAACTAGTACAAAACAAAATTGTCAATCACGCTTTGTAACAATTATTTGTAAAATTTCCTGTTTTTTCCTTTTAGTTTTACAAAAAGTGTCTCAATTTTTGTTTTATGTTTTTAGTTTTACAAAAATTGTTTATATTTTTTACTCCTAATTTTGTAAAATGTGTTTTGTGTTTATGTTTGTAGTTTTACAAAAATTGTTTTGTGTCTTATCACATTTTACAAAAACAAATGTCATTCACAGTTTGCAATAAAGCCTTTTTTAGTTTAACAAAAACTGTTTCGTGTTTTTGCCACACTTTACAATATGTGATTTCTAGTTTGTTTTCTAACAAGGAAAGTTTTCTTGAAATTAAATATATGATTACAACTTAACAAAATCGTAAATGTTTTTCACCCCTTTGTAACAAAAAGTTTGTTATACTTTTAAAATGTTTTATTTCTAACTTAAGTTTACACTTTGTAGTTTGTTACTTGTACAAAATAAAATGTCATTCACAACTTTGTAACAAACGACGTTAATCGTTTGTTGTATTGTCCTCACACGAGTTATCGTCTGAACCACCATCCATTTTGCCTCCAATATAGTTACTTGCGTGCTTGTAGGTGTACGAGCTGGCCATGCTGTTTGACTGTCAATATACTTCTTATCAGTCTTCTGTGTTTGTTCCTTCAGTGCTGACATTTGAATTTCTATATCAACCATTTGTTTTTCTGTTTTCTGTGTAAAATCAGGTTCATGGTTCTGGCATAAATTTTGGTGTCCGTGGCTAACCCATACACTAACAATATTCCCAGACAAAGGTTGTTTTCTAGTACTTATATACTTGTAACTAACCTGTTCTACTGTCTGTATTGATTTGTTTTGATTTAACTTCTTATCTGGAATTGATATTTCCTGCTTTCGAGTCAAACTACAATAAGAAAAACGATGGACAAATATGACATTGTTTATTAATTGCTGCCCATTTTCTTCTAGTACCGTGATATTTTCCTCACCGTGTATACTTGTTTTAGAATTCATCTGCTTGGTTCCGACATTACCTTCCATATTAGACATCGAATAGTTACTCTTGCCCATAATAGTGATTCTTGTGCCTGAATATGTGTCGGATACAAATAACTTATTAAATGTTGAAAGTATGTCTATGTGTGACTAGGGCCCGGATCTTAGGTTTTAATCTATTTTATTCTTTATTTAATAACATCGCTATAGTAACACATTTTTTCGTTTGAGTCCTTTCTTAATAAAATGTGCGATTTGTATAGGTTCTGAAACGGTCAAAATGAGTAAAGAACCTGAAAACAACTATATTGAAAACTTTTTAAAATTAGCCATTAATACCTGGACTCCTGCTGTAAGTAGGAACAAATCCACGACAGTGGATTAGTTTTCAACATTCTTTCACTCTTTGCTGTTTTCTTGTTTTCGTTAGCCCTGAGCAAAGATTGCTTAAAGGTCTTAAAAAATGAATTCAATTCAATTCTTGTTTTTTTTGCAAATGTGGAAATCTTGCAAAGTTTATTGTGGTAGCCATGTACCGTGAAGCAGGTAATTGCGTGACGTAATACATGTATGTGTTAACAAAGTAAAACTATTCATTTTAACACAGCTTAACAATGAATGCTGCGTTAAAAAGCTATTAATTTTTGCTGAGATCCAATAGATTACAGTTAAAGATATGATGTAGAAAAGGCAGTGAAGTTCATGGAGAAGAGATTATTTGTGAGTACAGTCCAAGTTTTTGTCTTGTGTGAAAATCTTTAACAGAATATTGAGAAAGTAGAATCTGAATATTATTTTCCTTTTTAAACTTTTTCTTCGCTCTTTGTTCAGCAAATCGTTAAAATATCAAGAAAAATGTGTTCACCGTTGAAATATTTTTGTTATTCATTTTAATACAAACATTTGTAAGTTTTATACAGGTATAATAGGAAAAAATACTAGAATGAGGTATACCAACTCTTTATATAGTCTACATTCTAAAATGATGTTTATAGAATACTAAAATTCCGTCCCCTCGTTATAACTGTTGTTAGGGAGGTGGCGTGCGTTTTGCGACCCTTGAACTTTGTGACCCAAAATACAAGCGACCGTGCCATTTGCAGATTCATATTGAATGCCAATGTTAAACCTGTTAGCAGTAGTAACTACGTTGATAATTTCTTCTCTTTTTAATACATGTAAGAAGTTTGTTTCATATTTCTGATTACATCAAATTAAGCTCTTAAATTACCCGTTTTATTTTGGGAGAAAGGGAGGCAAGGAAGTAGTGTACATCGGAGACAAGGGAATTCCTTCTGGGTAAAGGTATCTCCTGTGCGATATCCACGCGTTGTGAACGGCGAATGGGGGATGTGGAGGCACTGACATATTCTCGACCCACGGTACAAAGGGAGGTGTGGTGGCCAATCCCACGGTTGACCGCTTTGACCTCCCAAAGTAACCAGGAATACCAAGGACACTCTGGTAATAAATTTGATAGGAAGTAGAGTACATCTCAGAACGACAGGCATGGGAATACTGCGAGAGAAGTCTCCAACGTTCCGGACGGGATTTAAACCCAATTAGCAGTTAGACGTTCTTCCGTCTGAGACACGCCAACTCCCAGTTCATTTTGGGAAACATCGGAATTCATTACTTTTTCAATTTCACATACGTATTGAAATTATGTACAGAATGTAACATAAAACCACGTGAATGCCAGGCACAGACAAAATTAATGCCTATCTAGCGGCAGCGAGCTAAGGCGGGTAAGTTAAAGTAAGGTTAGATTCTTCCGTTTTTCATTCCGTCCGTGATTTTGCCTTCTTATTTAGTGTTTTCTGAGTTTAGTGCTCGTTCTACATGTGTGCACTGCATTAGGAAATTCTATATACTATTGCTTCCTTCCGGCGAATTTTTGAAAGCTGGTTCCAGGAATGAAAACTATCACCTTAGGTTAGGTTTGCGGAACCTCAGACTTCCAAGAGAGGGAGTTGTTGCTGAATACACAGTAAAGGTGTAATATTATTAATGAACATAACTGTTCAAGACGTCTGCTACTCTAAAATAAGTAGATGGGTCGCAAAAGGCACGATTCGTTTTCCTGGGGTTGCAGAGCGCACGATATTCTGTAGGGATGCAAATTGCACGGTCGCAAAACGCACGAACTTTCCTCCGTTGTATTTTTCGTACTCTGACGGTAACATCCGCCGCTCCCGGTCACGCTGCAAGAACCACTGTTCGAACGTAACAGTGCATAATAAGTAAAGAATTAAAAATTCTACTTTGCTCCTCGGGGTCACTGGGTCGAAATCGGGTCACCGGGTCAGACCTGGTTCCAAGCATAGACCCGGTCCAAAACTTGACACCATGACCCGTTCTAAACTGTAAAGACTGAGCAACAAACGTTAATTAATCAGAGATAAAGTGTTTAGAGTCAACGTAAAACTTTCGTGGACAAGTGAAAAGTACGTACCTGCAAGGAGTAAAGCTGCAGAGATACTGACGAAAGCTGTAAAAAGACTTGTTGTTAAGGCGACGATGTTAATATCAAATAATGTCAAACGAAGTTTATTGAACCTATATCAAAACATTTCAGAGAAAAATATGTTTGTGTAACAGATAGAGAGAGATTCTTCAGCACCTAAATTAAATGACGTACCTATTGAAGAAACAATGTATGCCTATGTAGTGTTTAAGTACTACAAAATAAATGCTTATGAATGAGTTTTACAGAGTAACTTTACTAACTCTGTAACTCTTACAGAGTAACTTAAACAAGTTTGTTTATGCCACTTTGAGGGCAGTTTGGATGCCTATATCAAATACTGATTGCGTGTGTGTGTCGTTGTTTTTTCACAGTTTTCATGTGTATTAACAAATCGAAACACTAATGCAACTGTGACAAATTTGGAGCTACTTTCTTCACATGGTTTTGAACAAGAACATTAGCATGTCAAATTTGAATTCTCATTGTTGTGTGATACAGGGTAAATATATGGTTTACGCTGTTCAACAAATTTTCTGTTTGTTAATCGCGAATTTTAGTCTTCTATTCACGAACTTTTGGCTTGAACTCTCCAATCCTGTATCTGGGAATAATAACAACAAACCGCGTAAACACAAATCCTTATTTGTGAGAAAAAAAGTACCTGCTTTCACATAGAAACTATATGGACAAACTATAGGCTATAAAAGACAATTTCTTTAACATTATTTAACATATTTACAACAATAATCATGCGATCATAAACTGAGACCTTCCAAATACTGTACAAAACAGGAAAACAGCGTTAATCTTACTCTCAGGTACAGAATTTTTCCCATTTCCGCTCAAGAATTTTGAGCCCTTCTACTAAAGAAATTTCACAGTCTCTAGTCATGAGATGAGTATTCCCATATTGTCTTTTGTTTTATCAATAGCGCCTAAGTAGGAAAATATGAATTTTACAGCAGGAATAAAAATCCGCTACAAATTTGAAGTCCGGCGAAAGCGGCAGTAATCTTTTCTATATTACGCCATTATACGTCGGAGAAACGAAGAACAACTTGGGGAGTAACTGCCTTGACCAAATGAGAGTCGACACGTAGAAAAAAGACATTTTCGCCCGAAATTGCTATTAAGTGGGAAACCATGTGCTAAATTTAATTTCATGTTACCGAGCGGCTACAGCTCCGTTGGTAGAGCGTTAGATTCGCATTTGGGTGGTTTGGATATCAGCTGCCGATCATCCTAATGGAGGTTTTGCCTGAGATTTTCCTCGGACACACCAGGTAAATGCCCGACCTTCAACTTGTGCCCTGACCGACTCCTTCAGGCATCTATTGCCCTAAACTTTCCCGCCTGAGTCATAGATGCCTACAGCAATAAATACATTCAAATTCACTTGAAAGTAGAATTTCTAAGACTTGAATATTTGGTTGTGAGTTTCGTTCGTAGACGAATACTGTTTTCATTCTTAAAATTTTATACAAGAGTAGGAACATACCTTTAGTGTGATATAGGTTGAATTCAATTTATTTTAAGACCTTTAGGCAACTATGGCTCAGGCCGTATGGATGATGATGGTATAAATTGGTGGAATGAAGAAAGTTGGAGGAGACGGGAGCACCCCAATAAAACCCACGCACACGGTGTTTGTCCACCACAAAGCTCACATAGCATGAGCAGGGATCGATCCGACGACCCCTAGTACCAGAGGTGAGCGCTCTACCAACTGAGCCACAGTAGCCCCGTGTGATATAGGTGTTTTACCAAAATTATAAGTCAATCTTTGTGCTGCTTTCAGTATGTGATCATTAGAAGTTTCTGATTGGTGATGTTTGGGTATTTATTTCGCCAATGCTTTTGTGTTTCATTCTCTTCCACGTTTGGTATTGCGGCAATGAAATAGATAGTTCCGTAAGCCCTGGAGACAGTAAGCAATTTAATATTTTAACTCGGGTAAATGTAAGACAAAAGGACACGCTTGGAAGATAATGACCAAAATATTTTTTTATTGACACTGTTATACAATGAAACTCGATTTGATTACAAGTTACATATTCAAAGAAACCATTTAACGACACAAAAGCGCACTTAAGAAATTTTTTTTTCTATGTTGGTAAAGGTGTAAGTATTCGTTTGCTCGTCACATTTGGAGGATACGGATATACTCTTCTGTAGGCCCTGGCTCACATCTTCCCTTGTCCTATTTCCTAAAATATCCCGACCTTACAGTGTTAGTTAAAGATCCCTAAAGGTCATAAATCAATCATTAATCCCGAAATGTCTTCAATTTTTCTGACTATCAGACTGACAGTGAGATTGGGAAGTTAGCAGTCTGGCGTTGAATATTGGTAACCGTCTCGTCATTCGCTTGAAGAAACTAAGGGAGAACTCAGGATGTTACACTTGTTTCAAGCTATATATTCCGAAAAATGCTTTTGTCCTCTCCCTGAATGATGTCTACCAATAACTTAGTATTGATCATAGGTAAAAAGTTGAAAAGCCATGTAAATGTTTGTAGAAAGGGGACGATGCCTTTGTACTCGTTGCCCATATATAGTATTCAATTTCCAGGTGTGTAAATATGAAACAGGAATTTGTATATAGACGGCGTTAGCTGTCACTGTGGTTACCGTAAAACTGCGTCCTTGGCGCCACTTGCTTGTTTTGACTGCTGATAACGATTTGCAACTCACAAAAAGACAAGTTTCACGTCATAATGCAGTGTTTAATAGCGTTGAACATGGCGCAATTTGTATCTACAAACTACGATGTGCGGACAGCATTCATTTTTTGTTACAATTTGAAGAAAACTTCTGCAGAATCCCATCGCATTTTTGTCAAAGCTTACGGTGATTATGCTCTTAGTAAGTCACAGTGCCATGCGTGGTTTACAAAATTTAAAAGTGGCGATTTTGACGTGAGAAACGAAGAACATGGAAGACCACCAAAAACGTTTGCAGACAGCGAATTGGATGAGGATGGCGCTCAAACGCAACAACAACTCGCGGATCAATTAAATGTGACACGAGAAGCAGTTTCCATACGTTTAAAAGCCATGGGTAAGATTCAGAAGGTGGGAAAATGGGTTCTACATGCATTAGCTGAACGACAGCAGGAAAACCGAAAAAACACTTGCGAAATTCTGCTCGCCAGGTACAAAAGGAAATAATTTATCTATCGAATTGTGACTGGTGACGAAAAGTGGATCTATTTCGAGAATCCTAAAGGATCATGGGTAACTCCAGGAGAACCGGCGACATCGACTGCAAGACAAAATCGCTATGGACGGAAGACTACTTTCTGTTTGGTGGGATCAGAAGGGATCTATTATGATCTATTATCTATTATGGGATCTATTATGAACTGCTGAAACCTGACGAAACCGTTAATACCCAACGTTATCGACAACAAATGATCGATTTGCATCAAGCTTTGCGTGAAAAACGACCACAATATGACCAAAGACTGAGTCACATAAAGTGATTGTGATTCACGATAATGCACCCTCCCACACAACGAAACCGGTCAAGGAAACTATTGCGACGTTTGACTGGGAAATCCTTCCGCATGCGGCTTACTCACCAGACTTGGAGCCTTCCGATTTTCATTTATTTGCATCCATGGGACATGCACTTGCTGACCAGCGCTTCACATCTTACGAAAATGGCTTGATGACTGGTGTGCAGCACAAGAGGTACAGTTTTTTTTGGTCTGACATCCACACATTGCCGGAACGATGGCAGAAATGTATCGCTAACGATGCCCAATACTTTAAAAAAAAAATAGTTCTAAGCATTGTCATCCAATCACTGTGTCTTTTCTGTATATAAATTCTTGTTCCATATTTACGGACCTGGTATTTGTACAATTATAACGGATATAGCTCAAGCAGGTCTCCTCAGTGAGGATTCCAGGAATTTCCTCAGTCCCACCAGATGGTTGCCGGAATGGTACTTAGAATGTAGGCTCTAAGTTAGATTTTAATCTTTCCTCATCCTTTCCAAGCTCAGCGATGTCTCCCCCAGACATATAATCTCTCTCGCAAATGAATATTCAGAGCATAGAAAGCAAAAATCAAAATAAAAAATATGATGAAAGTGGTTTAAGGGACAAAATTATAATAATACTAGAAAATATTAGGTTTAATTAACTTTTACGCTTTTCTTGCAGGAACTATACGGTAATATACAAGATCCCTGCTATTGTTGACACAGTTAAATACAGTTTAGTAACAAAAGTTCCTTGAGAAAAACAAATGATAAATATATACGCATATGTTATTTTTGCAAATGTTAATTATTATATTTCATTATTATAAACAAACAGCCATACAGTCACTTGCCTTAGGTCACCAACTCTTTGCCGTCTAACACTTCCCACGCCCACTTCTTTTGATACTTTTTTCACTTCTGATTTAACGTTTCAAAAATCTACAAGCATCGGTTGAATTGTGTTATTATAAACATTCCTGAAGTAAAATTTTCACGGTATTTTCCAAACGTTTAAAGTTCAAGAGACACCGGAGATTTATCAGCGGAAACTTGCACCCGCCATGGTTTCCATCCTTTCTTTACTTCGATTACGATATTTTTTTTTAACTTGATGATTCCTGCAATAATCTAATGATGGAAACATTAAGCTAATCTGGATATTGGATCAAAATACTTAAGATTACCATTGTTGGATAACTAAACCTAATGTTATTAATGTCATAGTGTGCTTATTACAGTTATCATAAAGACTGAAGTCTTAAAGGTCAATAGTTTAGGTTGTCAAGTTACCTTTACTGGCAAGGTATACTTCGAAACCTTGATTGGAGGGTAGCGTCAATTTTACCTGCAGTGAAATCAGCTATTCATGTTCTGTTGATAGCGAGAAAAAAAATTGCGTCCATGCTTTGAAAACGAGTTAAGTTTATGGAAAGGAATTCTGCCAGAACATGAAAAAGACTTACAGCCACAAATTATTATTATTATTATTATTATTATTATTATTATTATTATTAATAATAATAATAATAATAATAATAATAATAATAATAATAATAATAATAATAATAA
>JAGDQP010000141.1:24290-68631 GCA_022664845.1 Lepisma saccharinum
AATAATAATAATAATAATAATAATAATAATAATAATAATAATAATAACTTTTTAAGGACATACTTTTCTTAAACAATTCGTACTAAAAAGTAAAAAAATAGTGTTTTTTATGAATGACTAAAAACCATGAGGCGCGCTCTAATATACATACAGTCACTGTATAAATTCTTTAATTGACGCGTACGTGCTTTTCTTTTTAATCATGCATAAACAACATTATATTTTTACTTTTTGGTATGAATGGTTTAAGTAAAGTATGTCTTTAAAAAGTATTATTATTATTATTTTTTCTAGTTATCTCGGTGTTCGTGTGACCCAAATCCTAACGTGTCCTGTAATCAGTCAAACCCAATATCGTTGCAACCTAGTATTTTAGGATAAAGAAGTCCATATTAAAAAGAAAAATTAAAACATGCTTTTAAAGTATATAAAAAAAATGTAAAAGTAATAATGGAATAGTGTATTGTCACACGACTTATGTCGCTTTGGAAAATTTCATCATTGTATGACGTCGGGAAATGAGTTAAATTAACGTTGCAAGATTTGAGGACACCACGAACCCCTCTGAACTAAAGAAAATAATGTAAAAAGAAATTTCACAGAAAGCATTTTTCACAGAATTCTTGATATCAATGTTCATAAAAAATAAAAGTATGTAGAACAGATTAGTGTACATCGTTTAGTAAAAGAGAAAGCTAAGGATTCATAGTTGTTTACTTTTTTTTAATAAAATCTAAGTTGAACTACAATATGTAGACTCCATTCTGTACAGCACAAACTGTATGGAATCTTGTGAAACATCAAGTGATCAATACATAGCACAAGAATATATGTTTGCTGTGTGTTTTATATTTCGCTCATGAGCTGTCTCAAAATTAAAGATCAAATACGAAAATCGAGAAAATTCTACTTATTGAATTGAATGTAGTTTACCTCGAACACAACGTTTTAATATATAGGTCTATGGATAAGTGAAAACTTCTGTTACAAGACAAGTTAAACGCAGCCAATAACACATCAAGAGGTAAAATACGAGAGCTACAACTTGTCTAATGCCACGTGTTTATACTTGTCCATACGCATACAGAACTTGTATTGAAACGAGGCCACATTTGCTTATCTTCTGAAATTTCATTTCTAGCATGACATTTTGGTATGGCTCACAAGTGAAACACGAAACTCACATTAAACATAGATTATTGTACAGCCACTTGCAATAATAAGTGGAGGTTGGAGTTTTAAGAAATATTTGCTCTTTCATTCAGGAGAATTGTTTACCTGTACGCCTAATAGGCAACCAACATGACTGTACAAGTATGCGCCGAAACATGACATGGCAGGAAATCCCTCCATTTGAAGGAAGAAAGCTTGAGTCCTTCAGCATCATTTAGCGAACCACGAGATGGATAAGCAGAAATAAAATTCTTGTCTTGTTCAAAGACACACACACTGAGAGAGAAAGAAAGAAAGGGGGAAAACGGGGAACGGAAAAAGATAGGAGAAAACAAGGAAAGAAAAATGGCACAAGATATGGAAATACATTAAATTTTAACGCACAGTCTGCGTCTCTCTCCCCCCGCTCCCTCTCTCTGTGTGTCTTGTGTTTTTTCTCCCTTTAGGAGATACATCTCTTTCAGGAGCAATCATGAACATCACTTTCAGTGCTTAATTCCTTGAAGAAAATAATTTGAAATCCAGACAGGGAATCGAACCAACAACCTTCAGAATTAGAGTCTCACACGCTGACTACTTAGCTACACAAACCATAACAAATGTGTTGTTAAATCTATCATTAAACTCGCTACTGTCAGCTATCTACCAACCCTCTGAGTAATCTTAAACATTAGTGTATACCTTGTGCTAAGATGCGGATACCATTTACTTTCGTGTCGTTTATTTATTTAATTAATTTGCCTATTCCGATGATACTACTACGGTTAAATAATTTTGGTTCCACTTGATCTGGAAAATGTTGAGAAGAGGAATGGGATATAACTGCAGGATGTGGATCAGCACATTATTGTTATCTTTTCACTACAATAATAGTTTTGCAGAAATGTGCATAATGTATACAGTCAATTTAAGCAGATATTTTGTGTGCAGGTCTTGGGCAACATGAGATTTGACTTATGTTTTCAAAAGCAAGTTCCAGCATACTAAACTGAATAGATTTATAAAGGGTGGAACAAGTAAAACTTATCTTTCGACTCCAGAAGCCAAGGGATACAAGTGAGAGTTAACGAACAGAAAGAAGTAAGAGGTAATCTTTTATATATAACCCGAAATATATGTGACACAAAACTGTCATACTTTATGCAAAGAAACCTTGGACCTTAACATATTTCGGGTTCTATCATACAAAGAAATATTGCCTTGAACATTTTTATTCGTTAATGTCATTTGTATCCCTTGGGTTCAGAGTCGACAATTCGACATAAAGGATTGTAACTGAATTTGAACTCATATAAATGCTTTGTAATTGTGCAAAAGTCGCAACAATCTTGTTTCTCATTTCCTCAATGCAACAAATTATGCACATAATTTCGTTGTTATTGTCTCACTAGAATATAATTAAAGTATGTTGCGTTCTCTCTTGTTTTTTGTAGAAATTAACTTATTTCTTTCCTATATTTAATGGAAATATGATCTCTGTTGAAAGATTCATAAACTTAGCGTATACTCTTTGAAACTTCTGGCACTACAGCACTCGACGCGCGAATGACATTTCGTAGCATTATTACGTAAAAATGTGTAGTGTAAATACATCTTCGAAATCTCCATTTACAAGCTCCGAGCTTGTGTAATTGGTTAAGACGTCGGCTTGTTGAGTGAAATGAGCCGGGTTCAAATCTCGGCGGTGAGTGAACATAAATCATATACTGTAGATCTGAATATAGAAATATAATATATTGGGTGACAGGAATAGTAAGATACCTCCCGCTCGTATTTCGTTGTCAATTCTCAGTGGTAGAGTATTGGCGTAGCATTTGGGAGGTCGTTGGTTCCATCCCAGCGCCCGACTATTCTGACTGAGGTTTTTCCAGGGCTTTTCCTCAGTAACACCAGGCAAATATCGGGATTACATTTTCAACATAGGCTCTGGCCAACACCTTCCAGAATCCTTTCCTCTTCCCTATCCCAGACTGAGCCTTAGATGCCTAAAAGCCATATATAAAATCCAAATTCATTGTCAATTCAAAGTGCATAATATTAATTACAGGACATATAGATTAAATAAAACTTTAATATATCGTTGTAGAAGAGAAGCAGAAATGTTATTTGAAAAAAAAAATAGTATTTGAAAAATAATCTAAAATAAAATTTCAAGAATAGAAAATTGTGTTTACCAGGGTTTTAACTCATGAACCCAATGCTTTTTTTTTAGATTGGATTCATCTGGGTTTGAACTCGCAACCTCAGGCACGAGAGGCTAACACGGTAACCACCGAACCAGCGAGACTTCTTTTTTCTCATGATAATAACACCGTATTCATGGAAAACTATCGCTGTTACACTTGCACTTACGTCCACCGCTGTACAAGGGGCAAATTAAAACCAACGTCTTGATATTTAAACAGGTGGACATAAAAAAGGAAACTTCACAATGGGACGCACTTCCTACAATATGAGGACTAGAGGTGTGTAACGAGCGGATTTCGAGCGCTCGAAACACAAAAATACGTTTTCGAGCGAGCAGAGTGTGATCGAACAAAATCTGCTCGAACAGATTTGTTCGAACATTTTTGCTCGAAGTCCTGGATTCGAGCGCTCGAAAATATTTCGAGCGCACGAAACAGAATCGAGCGCTCGAAACTTTTTCGAGCGCTCGAAAGTCCTGGAATTTCCCTCTGTTTATCTTGGTAAAGGACGTAATACACAATGTTGCCAACTGTGATACTATTATTCTTATCATAGTATAACTTCAACTTTATAGCTTTGATACAACAAATAATTAATTAAGTACTAAAAAACTATTAACGTGATTCCATAGGTATTTTAACGCCAACATTTCTGGGAGCTCCAAGGGACGCTGACTACAATTCCGAGACTAAAAATGTTAAACTTAGTAATCCAAGACCGCGGCAGCGCGAAACATCATCATTGTAAAAGATAGTCTGATTACGAGGGGAGGGAGAGTTCATTACCAAGACCAAAAATATACAATTTTGAAATCCAAGATGACGGTAGGGCGAATTGTCACAATTGCTAAAAATCATCAGAATTTCGTGAAATTTTATATGTGGGGGTTTGAAAGAGCCCTGGGTCCACTACCGAGGCAAAAAATATACACTTTTGACATCCAAGATGGCGGCAGCGCGAAATGTCACAATTCTTAAAAATCATAAGAATTTCGTGAAATTTTATGTGGGGGCTTGAAGGAGCCCTGAGTCCATTACCGAGGGCAAAAATATACACCTTTGAAATTCAAGATGGCCGCAGCGCGAAATGTCACAATTATTAAAAATCATCAGCATTTCGTTAAATTTTATATGTGGGGGCTTGAAGGAGCCCTGAGTCCATTTCCGAGGGCAAAAATATACAATTTTGAAATCCAAGATGGTGACAGCGCGAAATATCATAATTGCTAAAGTCATTAGTTTTTCGTTAAATTTCATATGTGGGACTTCGAAGCGGTGCTGAATTAAATTCCGATACTAAAATTGTTGAATTTTGCGAAATTTCAAAATTGTTAAAAATCTGATATTCGTTCGATTCCGTTGTCAATGAGAAACCGAAAATGGCGACAGTTTGGAATGTGATAAAATGTTCAAAATTATCAGATTTCTGTTAAATTCCATATGTGGGTGTTCCGAAGAACGCTGATTACGAATCCGAGCCTAAAAAATGTTGATTTTTAAAATCCAATATGGCGGCAGCGCAAAATATTATAATTGTAAAATTATTTTGATTTTTCCTGAAATTTTAAATCTGGGTCTTTCAAGGCTCTCTGAGTTCGATTCCTGTTTCAAAAATGTTGAAATCCAAGAGGGCGGCAACCCGAAGAGTAATACATTCCCTATCAGCAATTGTCGCGGAGTTTCAGCGGCCCAACCCACGAGGAATAGTCGGGAGTCGTTTTCTGCAAGACGAAGCCCGGCCGCCATCGGGCCACCTGCTGTACAGTGATACGTTTGGCACGTTGTTCGCCGCTAAAAATTAGTGAGAACAACTGCTGTAAAATGAAAAGGGAATGTCTTTGAGAGGAGTACAAAGTGCTATGTGTTTCCTTTGATAGATGTATTTTTGTTTTTTCGCGGAGTGGTTGTTTTCCTCGCGATCGCCACCCCTTTGCCGATTGCAGTTGGATTGTCGTCGGGCGCGACCGGCGGTCGTTTCGTTGCCGCAGGGTGTTGGTTAAATATCAGACTCCTTCCTAAATGCCGAAGACACACGAGTAACAGTCTGGTGGCCCGCTTGTGCGAGGCGCTTCGTGCCCGAAAGTTATACGCGCATGCGTGACGTGTGTCGTACGACAACAGGTATGAAAAAACATCACCCAGCTGGAAGACCAACATAGCCGAGTGGTTAAGGCATCAGACTTCTAAATCTCGCGCTGACAGTCGGAGGCACGAATCCCATCGCAGACCCTGATAAACTTTACTAACTACGAAATAAATAACAGCGAAGACAATGCGAAAAGATTAACTTAATATCGATTACCACTGCGTCCTATATATTATATATATGTGTCCAATATACCAATATGTGTTACTTTTGCCCGCCTTGTTGCCTCCGCGGGAACAAGGTGGGAAAAGTCGGCAAACTGTCGGGTCATAGTTGAGAGTCGCCTTGTTCCCGTAGCCGGGTAATAGATGGCGATTTTATCGCCCGGGTATGCGCGCCGCAGGTGATGTTCGCCGGAGGGCCACCACTGGACCGCTTCCGATTTGCTGATTGGGTTCTTAAAAATTATCAGATTTTGTAAAATTTCATCAATGGGTGTTCCGAAAGATGCTGATTACGAATTCCAGCCCAAACATATTGAATTTTCAAATCGAAGATGGAGGGAGCGTGAAATATACTGATTGTTAAAAAACATTTGATTTTCTTGAAAATTTATATTTATGGCTTTCATGGGACGATGATTACACATTTGAGACCAAAAATAATAAAATGTGAAATCCAAAATGGTTGTAGTGCAAAATGTTATAATCTCTAGAAATTATCCGATTTTTTGTGAAATTTCATATCCGAGGCTTTCAAGGGCCGGTGAGTTTGATCCCGAGGCTAAAGTGTTTAAATTAGAAAATGAGACGGTGGCAGCGCAAAATATTGTAATTGTTAAAAATAATCTAATTTCGTGGAATTTTTCCCGTGATTTCTGGGTTGGATTCCTAGACTAAAATGTTCAAATTAGAAATTCACTCCAGTAGGACACAGACTCGTTTTGAATGTTAATTTTTGTTTTAATTCGTTGATTAACAGTTATTGGTTAAAAAGTACGTTTAATTTTAATCATATTTCAACAAATGTTTGATACACCAGTAGCATATTCATGTTGGTCTGTTATGGGACCCATATCGTTCCATATCGTAAATGCGGACAAGAGAGGGGCCCCGTTTAAGACCACGTCGATCGATGTGGGATCGATATCACTAATTTACCTATTTTCTAAAACTATATTTTGCAAAGAATAAATCGATTTTTACAAAACTTTTTTCATAATGAATAAATTAAAATTAAAAATAGAGCATTCGTCATGGCATTATATCGATTCATGTCGTTAACCGATATCTATATTGATCAATGTCGGTCGATATGGGCAAACCGATGTTTATTCAAGCAATGGTATATCCCTCTGGTGTTAAAGTATAAAACTTCATGCTGTTGTCAACACGCGGCCAGCTTTGTTTGGTGACAGAGTTGTTCACAATTTAAAGATGTTAAAGTGCAAAAATAACATGTCCTTCGTGTAAGAGAACACGAGAAGGACCCCAAAAATAGTGTTAAAGTTGATTGTCTTTTTTCCAAGGATTATTTGATCACTGTAAGTAAATAGACAAACCAACAAGATTTAAAGTAATATTAAACTGGTTATCGTACGCCGTCAGAACCGGGAGACATTTTACGCTTTTGTTTCGTTTGTACGGTGGAAAATAGCGTATTTTCTCAAACCCATGTGGTTGTTGAGAAATTTTGTGATTTGAGATATTTTGATAAACTCTCGTATATATGGGTCAAAATTTTTGTTTCGGACGTACTCCATATGTTCTTCGTTTTATCAAGTCAGTAAACTATGCAAAGTTCTATTGAGATATATTAAAAATTGTGGATTTGAGATATTTTGACCAACCGTCGTATATATGTTTCAAAATTTTGTTTTCGTGCGTATTCTATGTTCTTCGTCTTGCCAAATTAGTAAATTGTGCAAAGTTTGTTGAGATATATTGAAAATTGTGAACTTGCGATACTTTGACCAACTCTCGTAAATATGGGTATTTTTTGTTTCGGGCGTACTCTATCTTCTTCGTCTTGTCAAATTGCAAAATTGTGCAAAGTGTTGTTGAGATATGTGAAAATGGTGAATTTGCGATATTTTGACCATCCCTCGCATAAATGAGTCAAATTTTGATTTCGGACGTACTCTTATGTTCTTCGCCTTATTATATTAGGAAGATGTGGAGAGTTTTGTTGAGATTCGTTGAAAATTTTGGAATTTTGATATTTTGACCAACCTCGCATATATGGGTCAATTTTTTGTTTGGGGAGTACTCTTATGTCCTTCATCTTGTCAAATTACTAAGTTGTGAGAAGTTTCGTTGAGATATGTTGAAAATTGTGGATTTGAGATATTTTGACCAACCCTCGTATATATAGGTCAAATTTTTGTTTCGGACGTACTCTATGTTCTTCGTATTGTCAAAGTACTAAGTTGTGCGAAGTTTCGTTGAGATATGTTGAAAATTGTGGATTTGAGATATTTTGACCAACCCTCGTATATATAGGGCAAATTTTGGTTTCGGACGAACTCTATGTTCTCCGTCTTGTCAAATTACTAAGTTTTGCGACGTTTCGTTGAGATATGTTGAAAATTTTGAATTTACCTTATTTTGACCAATTCTCCTATATATGGTTCAACATCGTGGTTTCGTATATAGTCTATTCCAGTTCAAAGGTTTTTGTTAGATAACCGATTATTATTATTAGGTTAGTTGGCAACACTGAACCTCCTTTAACCAGTTACAGGAAGATAAAGACAAAAATGTAATCTGATGACGTAATTCGAGCAGGCACTCCGCTCGAACAGTTCGAGGGCTCGAAAATGTTTCGAGCGCTCGAAACCTATTCACGCTCGAAGTTGCTCGAAGTGTAATTTTTTTCAGTTCTCCCACGTTTCGAGCTTGTCTGCTTTGGGCTTCGGATTTCGAGCGCTCGAAATCCGCTCGTTGCACAGCTCTAATGAGGACGTACTTCCTTCAGCATCATCACCGAAACTGTACCAGGAAAGGTAGGTTTAACTTTGGATTGCAGTCAACTTAACTTTTCACCATAAAGCATCACTGAACTCTATTTACCACTTTCTTGCTATATTATTGCTTAACGTAACATCTTGCAATAATTCCTTATTTTAACTACTAAATTCAGGAGAAAATTAATTATATTCAAAATCTTTCTTACTCACACAGAATTTGGAACTTTACAAACACGAATCGCTTCAGAAGGATACTACAAATTAACTCTGTCAGCTGTTTTGTTGTGGTTAAGAACAGAAAATCGTAGTAAGCAAATTTCCAGTAGCTTGAAATTAGTTTTGTGAGAAATTTGTTCCAGATCATATTCGAAAGGGAAAGTTATACAATTTTGAATTACAAAAACATATTAATTTACAGGAACACCCTTGTGGAAATAAGTGAACACAGATATAACAACTAGAAATTGCTTAAATACTTAGGTATTACTCACAGTGTAAGATACGTAGGTGAGGAAGCGAAGCATCCAAACGTGTTCCCTTAATGCACTGTTTCGCTAGTTTGCCGCTAGGATCGCTGCGAACTTCGGGCCTAATAGAGTAACCTGCAATATATAAATACTGGGTATCTCATTAATCATCACCATTTTTATAGTATAAGTGGAAAGGGGCTTCTTGACATAATTGTAATTCTATGCTGTAATCTATGTATACATAACGAATTTAAGGGCTTGTTCGGAAATACATAACGAAGTTCACGGAATGTACGATCTTAACGCTGAAAATTATTTTCGTGAAATTCGTTTTCTTCGTAATTTCCGAACGCTCCAAACCGTTGTCAGGATAACGATAGACACCAACTCGCATATATAATACAGAAATAAACGAAAATAGAAGGTGTGGTTATGAGTAGGGACATGAGGCTCAAAATACGAAGCAAGTTAGTTTCTTGGAGAGATTCTATTCCAACAATAACGTTATTTACCAACATGTAAGACCTTTCTTCGGAAAAATTCCTTCTATTCACTTCAAATTTCATTTGTTACACTTGTATAACGAACTTAGCATTCTACTCGTTGCATTTGGTCAACAGTAGAATAAATCGATTCTCTTATATACAAGAATTACCTGGCTGAAGTTCCTACATCTTTCTATATCCTTCAAAATTTCCATGAATTCGCCAACTAAGTCACATTTACGGGACAAAAAACAATATTCCAATTACAGAAATATTTAAAAGAAATTGCAAGGAATTAACATTTAACGTCTTAGTCAAATTGTATTGCCAAGAAGAGAAACTAATATATAGACCAAACAACTTTAAGTTTATTTTTATATGGGTCAGTTTAGTAACTTTGGACTTCGGCCCTTCACGATTCTCCTTTAGCTGTTAAAATCCACACATATGCCCCTGCCGGGACTCGAACCCGGGACCTTCGAGTCGATAACCTATCGCCGCAGACAAAACCACTATTTTAATAAATACTTGATAGTCCATCTTATACCGCCCTCAGCCTTAGATGTCTAAAGGCCACAAGTAAAATTCAATTCAATTCCATCTTACACAAGAGGCTAATACTGCTTGCGGATTACAATTAAAACGTGAATGAACGTGGTGCATTCAGGCTTTATGAAAGCTAAAACGGCATGCCTTTCTTCAAGAACTTGTCGTTTAACTGAAATAATTAGAAAAGTCTGTTATAATACACAGAACTGGAGAGTGTCTTTGATAAACGCGATAATTTTGTACTATACGACGTTATTCTTTCTTTTACTCAAAAGGCCTTTAGAAAAAGCATTCTTCACATAGAGCTTATAAAAAATAGAGAGAGCCTAAGCTTGGTTTCTGGGCGAGGGGTGTGAAGCCGGTGCGGAGCAGAGGGAAATACGGTGCGCACACCGTTGCTAACCAATACGACCCGGACGGAAATGTACGATAATGTATGTTTAAATACGATATACAATATTAACTTGTATATCTGCTCCAAATGTACAATAATTCAGTAGACGTTCAAGATAAATCATTTATGCTTATTTTACGAGTGAAATTAGCATATAATGGAATACTTCATAAAAAATCTTCGTGCGGAGTGTACGATACAAGAAGCAAAACTAGGATAATTTAGAGTGTATTGTACTATCCTTATAAAAGAAATGGTTGGAAACCATGTGCGTAGGACCGATAATGACGTAGTCTGTTTTTATATGACGTAATAATAATATCACGATAATTTAAAGGTGCATGTAATTTTTTAGCGTAGAAGTGCTATAAACATTAAAGTGCCGACTTGTGCAGTATATCATTGTCGTTTAAAGAAGGGAGAAATAAATAAATAATGCAGTTAGAAGTGGAAAAGCATCGAGAAATCACGTTCCACAGGTGAACATTTACATGCATAGTATGTTTCAGTACTATTTGTCTTTTAGGCCCTTCTTTAGTATACGTCGATCGTTCAATTTGGAACCACATATGAAGCAGTCACAGGTGGTGTCTGTCAAAGGTGATATGCATTGCGTATAATGAAGAAAAATATCTAAACTGGCTTTTTCTAACCCGTCTTCGTTCGTTACCACTTACTCGACATACTGACCATAATTTTTGTAGCAAGACATCAATTGTGAATGGAAATAAAAGTCACTATGACGTAACATTTTAATGAAACCTTTATTCTGATGAAGTATCTTCATAATTGAGTGCGTTAAATATAGTGTAAATCGAAGAAATAGTAATGTTGTCGGCCTCTGTTTAGTATACGTCGGGCGTTCCATTTGGGAACGTAAATGGAGCAGTCACAAGTGGTGTCTGTTAAAGGTGATTTGCATCACAAATAATAAAAGGAAATATCGAACCTGGTTTTTTCTAACCCGTCGTCCCTCGCTATCGCTTGCTCGACATACTGTCCTTGTTTTTTGTAACGAAACATCAATGGTGGTATGGAAATAATCACTATGATGTAACATTTCCATGATTCCGATTCATGAACATGTGACTTATTTCGTTCCGAAAAATCATGCCGGACGTAAGCCATGTTGTCAATATGGACTTTTATTAACATATGGGTTTAACATAGAAACTTTTCAGTAGCTCAATAATGCGTTCCGTGTATCAAAATAGTCAATATTTGTCTTGTGAACCAAAACATTGCAACGACCTTGAAGCTCCGTTCCATTGTATTTTATTTTATAAAGTTTTGTTTCGTTTATATTGAGCTTCAAAAGGGAAGGATTTTTACTGTGCTGATCTCAAACGAATGGGTGAACAGTGTCGTCCTTTGTCACTGGTCGGGAATCAATGATTCATTTCAGTTATGTGGTTCTTTTCTATAGAGTGCTAAAATGTGAGAATTTTGGTATTTCGGGTTAGCATTGTACTTGCCTTACTTACTGTTTGGAACGTATAGGAAAAAGTGATTTTAATGAAACTGACACAACGTCAACTAAATTTTCATATGGTGTTCAAGAAAGGGTCAGAATTTCGAATTGTTTATTATAACTGAACTTATGCCAAGTCATGTTCATATAAAAAGCAGTGATGTACAAATTATTTCGAAAAATAAGAATTTGGACTTGAATTGCTAAATGTGAACTCATTTTGTGAAACCTTATTTCTGTCCAATTGGTTTCAAATGTGCAGATACATAATAATAGACAGAACAGATGAAATCGAAATAGATTATTTTTCTTCCAAATCGAGGCTACGATCTGTCGGGATTCTTTAAGTCATGTATTTTCCTACCTTGTCAGAAATGATTTTTTAGAGTAAATTTTGTAGTACCTAACCTAGAACAAAATGTTACTCTGTGTGTTCGTAACTAAACCAAATATGTTACTTTACTGAAATAAACTATGAGTAAAAAGGGTTTATAAATGTTAATTGCGAAAGCTTTAATAAGTAGAAGTAGATCAATATTTAAGTTTTGAATCAGTTATGCGTTTCTCGAGTGACCTCGCTGAGAAGGTTCAGCTAGCCAGTGTCCAGTCTGAGTGTCATTGAAAATTGAGTCTTTACGAGTCGTTACCCACTAGCCCGTTTGAATGTGAAGTTTCACGTTCCTTTCTTTACCCTTCTTTAGGGAAGTAAATCCTCGGTTGGTGGAGTGTAACGAGGCTTCACGGGGACGCGACCGGAAGTGCATTTTATATGATCGGCTCTTATGCTGTTTCTGTACGGCGTTAGTACTCCCTTTTCTCTGGGTTGTCAGAGAAGGATCTAGCAAGTGGCGACTGTAATTGTTGGTTCGTGTGCTGTTCTGTCAGTCTCCTACTTGTTCTGAGGAGGTTTTGTTTACAACATACATATCAAATTTCAATGTAAACGAATCTTAGAAAATATTGCGAGAAATGGATTCCTTTGTGAATTTGATTTGACCTTAATATGAGAACAATCCACGACAGGTCACAGCGAGTTCCAGTTTTTTTAAACTAACTTAGTCTATTACCTAATCTACTGAAAATGTATACGGGATAATTTATCAAGAACTTTCACTGCATGGGCTGGATAGGATTACTCGTCTCTAACAAACAACTAAATATTCTATCAATATGCTGAATATAAAATCGGTATGTAAAATACAACTATTACAACAACTAATTATATACAACTCACGTTAAACAGTCTGAAGTTAGTTTCGAGATAACTTTTGCCATGTTCACTTACCAATGAGAGTAAAGTTTTACTAAAAAAAATTTCGAACTTTTAGATTAATTTCATTCAAGTTAAATGCGATCGATGTTCGATCACCTAGAGATCCTTAGTGGCACAAGTGTGTCGATACCTTCACAGCTTTTTCGGTTCAGTGGTTTGATAAAAAGATTATTGTTGTATGACGAACGAGGTTTAGTTGCAGGCTTCCGGGGTGATATAGCGGTTTAGGTTTGGGGGAAGTGTATAAAGCACCTTAAAACGGAACTTTGATATTTATCCAACATGAGATTATAGAATTCCAACCTGAGATGCCAATAGTTGGATCTAATACCTGGTCTTATAGTTGCTGTTTTTAATGCATCCGAGTGTTGCGGAGTAGTGAGTTCAGATAGGTAGAAGTGAATGTTTAAGAATGAGGTAGGATTTAGCTTTTGCTAGCTTCTTGAACTGGATAAGCCCTGAATTGTATTTGATCACTGAGGTTCCGTGTCTTACGTTTTCACCCTTATTCGAATTTTTAACTGTTACTTCAGCATTTCTATATCTATTGTCGGACAGATTTCACATATTCGTCCCAGGGCACGAGATGGAATGCTAAAACTTATTTGATTAACTTGAATCAAAACAAGTCATGTCAGCGTACAGTGTTTCATACTGCGAGAACTTATTGTCAATCTTAGCTACAGCTGTATTCATTATAACATTGTAAGTGTTAATGCAGAATAGTTTCAACGTAAATATTGACGACGGCGCTTCGTCGGGGCATACATCGTGGGGTTGGAAGGTACACTTAGACATGGCTGCTTTGTCTGCTGAAGCTTTAGAAGTGCTAGTTTCTTTTTGAAGTGTCATGCCAGGGATGATGTTCTACATTAAAAGTTACACCCAGATTTCAAAACTTCGATATAACTTGGTTGCAGTTTCTTTGCTCAGCCATGTTGTGGCACCGATGGAAGGCAATTTGTTATCCCTTTTTTTGTTATTGGCTTTACCCTTTGCTCAATATTTCTGTAAGAATCCTTGAAAGAAAAACAAGCTGCCTGTATGTTTTCGAAATATAAAATGTTAGGCACAGTGAGGCTGGGTCACAAACGAACAAATTGGCTACATGAGTACTGCACAATACATGGACATGGTTAAGGTTTTCCTGTTTCAAAAATGAAATTGTTTCTTTGTATTCTCCATGCAATACATATTACTTGCTCATCACAAATGCAATATTCAGGAGATATGTTGTTATATTGCAGTATCTTTTGCAGGTTTTCATAGAGATCTGTCTTTGGAAGACTTCAATCGAAATAAACAAGGAGCCCACCGCTAATTACATTTTAGAATACACCTTTTGATTAAAACCTGATGATTCCTTGAAGGAACTTGATCTTTGAAATGGAGAGATTTAATATGTTTTCTCCTGAAACATGTGTCAGAAAGAGTAGAGTTGTGATGAGTATTTGAACTTTAGTGTTCCGAGACCCATTCACTGAATCCTAGTTTAGAAAAAAACTGATTGATATGACGCAATTGACGCATACATCAGGCAGATTATGCATAGAAGTCCTGGAGGTGACGAGTTTAAGCCTGGCCTAGTACTTCTAGCTGGGGAATTTATTTTCGACTGTTCTAATTCATTTAATTCATTCCGATTTGAATTAAAACTGAAATTTGTCGACCAAAAATGCTGTTATTTTATAGGAAAATAAAACAATTGCCTTTTTCTTTAAGCATCTGCTATATCTTTGAAATTCTCTAATTCGTTTCGCTCAGTCATTTCTCTCGCTTTCCCCCTTTATTGAAATCCATGGCAACCATATCATATACCACACACGCTCATAGTTTGTAGTTCATCGCGACAAATAGGCTGCGCTAGCAAAAGAGAAAACGATAATTAAAAAAAAACTTTTTAAAGAGACTTTTCTTGAACAATTCGTACCAAAATGTGAGTAATAACTTTGTTTATTTATGACTAAAACGAAAAACATGGGGCGCTCTCTCATATATCGTAATTTTATAAATTCTTGAAATGGCGCGCCGCATGCTTTTCTTTTTAGTCATGCATAAACAACATTATTTACTTTTTCTTACGAGTTGTTTAAGAAAAGTGTGTTTTTAAAAAGTTGTTTAATTATTTTTTCCTTCAAGCTATTTCGGTGTTCGGATACTTTTTCTAAAGCTAATGTTTTGTGACCCAAACGCTAAAGTATTCAGCAATCAGTCAAACTACAGATCGTTGAAGGTTAGTATTAATTTTAGTATAAAGAAATTCATATTAAATATATATATACTAAAATATTATTTTAAAATATATAGAAATATATGAAAGTAACAATGAAATATTGTATTGACACCCGACTTATGTCGCTGTGGAAAATTTCATCATTGTATGACTTCGGAAAATAAGTTAACGTTGCAAGATTTGAGGACACCACGAACCATTGTGAATGAAAGGAAGTCTGTAAAGAAAAGCGGCATGAGGAAATGATCAAATCATGACTTGATTAACCGATTGCTTCCACTTATTGCTTGTTGGAATTACTAAGTAAGGTCGTATTATTAAAAAACTGCTAATTTAAGAGCGTTATTCGATTTTATTTAGCTCAGTGATGCCCAACCTACGTCTCACAGCATTTACCTTTCCGGTTCGCCACATATGTTGCACTTGTTTACCATGATGTCGAAAGATGGTTTTATTTCTCCTTAATTTATACATGATTATGGTAAACTTGTTTTTAATACTTTGATTTTGGCCTCTTGCTATATTTACAAACATTAATTGTCCGTATTTGCGAATGACCTTCTAACATTTGCGTTATTAGCGTTTAAAAAACTGCAAAAAACGTTCGGTTTCTATGCTATTTATGTGAGAAGATGATCTGGCCTGCGAAGATAGTGCTAAATTATAATGTGGCCAATGGGGAAAACAGGGTTGGGCATCACTGATTTTGCTGATAAAATGAATTACACTTTTTAGTTAACATGACAGTGGATTACACTTGCGAAGATTTCAAAAAGTGAAACAAATTCGCAGCCAGCAGGTAGCGGTACAGTCTGACCTTTTAAACTGGTAGTCCAGTACGGTGACTACTCAGATTCACAGTTTTGGTAATTAGACAATTATGCAAACCAAATTACTTTCTACTCTTAACGTATTCCGTCAAAATCATTCTACGATGTTTTTTCAATAACCCATGAAGTTGGAAAAAATAAATATCGAAAAAATTACGTTCTTTTTTGAATATTCTTGAAATACGAAATTATTCTCATTTTTGTGAATAACGTTACTGCACATATCCATTGAGCCAGCTGACTAGTTTGTCTGTACAACCTGGTTTACTGGAAATGAGACCCAAGTCAAAATTGACTGGAAGTGAAGTCGAAAAACAAACCCAATGGATAAGAGCTTTCGTTCGTCGCCTCGACTTCGTATTCATACAACACATATATCTACTGTAATTTGATCGGAATCTACTTTCAAATATACAACCAGTTCTTGGGGTGTCATCTCCAATCAATTGAAGGCAGTGCCAAACCATAATTATTTCACCTTGTCGAGAATCTTTAGGTCATACACCTGACTTCGGGCAGATCTGTACTCATCCCATCACCCTAACCTAGAACAGGACCGAAAATTTCTTTAGCATCTCTTAAATATTGTTTAAAGTAAAATAATATTATTTGGAAAATTTCTAGCAGCACATTTCAGAATAACTTTAAATGTTTCAGGGCAATTCTCTGGCAAGTGGTCCATTGTCAGTGAATTTTCAAAATAAATTCGAAACTATGATGTCTATGTTTTTCTATCAAGGAACAGTGGAACTATATATTGAAACATTTAAAAAATGTAAAATATTTTGGGCACCGCTTTACCTTGGTTCTTCGTACTCCCTTACTCCCCGCTACAAATATACAAGACTGACACAACAATCGAACAGGCAATTAAAAGTGTACCTCGGGGCCGGTTTTAAATTCACCGCACTGTACTTAAGACATAAACAACATAACCTAAGCTTCACTGTTACTAAGATTCAACTACATCTTAACGAAAACATTGTCGACACCACTAATTTACCGTAACTTCTAATTTATTTTTAATTCAAAAGAATAAAGTCAACATATAATTACAGATCAAATAACAATGTGTGACGGGAAAGACGTAAGCCATAGTGCTGTTACCGCCCATAAAAATCATTTTATCTTAACAATGTGTGAACTCATTTCCAAATTAAAAAAGTTGATGGGCTTTTGAAATCAACACAAGTAATGTGCTTCAGGCACTACTTAATCATAAATATCTGGATAATCATAATCAACAAAAATCGAAATATGAACATTTGAGCCCATAAACTGTTGTAAAAATCATAGAATTTGATAAAAGTCATATTTTGGCATATGCTTAAGAGATTTTGCTGTAAAACTTACACGATGGTCATTTTAAATTACAATAGCTTGATAGTTCTACTTAAGCGAAAATATTTCTACTATTTGATTTTGTTCATAAACACTTTTTAAACATCAATTTCTTCACTAAAACAAAAAATCGTTTCATAATACATTTGTTAATAAGGAAAAAAGTAACGCAGAAATGATCTTTGTACTAGACTGATAAAAATGAACTTAAACGGAAAGTGTTAACAAATGACAGTTTCAATTTGCATGCACTGATTTTACAGCAAACAGCACAGCCGGAAAAAGTAATACTGAATTTAAGAAAAGAATGCTTTTTTTAAGCTCTGAATCTGATTACCCAACAATTTTTCTATTATTTCTATGTTCCAATCTGATGGGCATATGATTGGTATATTTGTAGCTTGATTTAAATATCTAAAATGTCTGAATTGTAAGCTCCAATTGTTCTCTTAACAGCATTTCTTGTGCGTAGATGTGCTACATTGCACCTCTTCTATCCCAAGTTAGCTGAATTTCCTATTAGTTTTCACGGTCACCCAAGATCCTCTATTTTGGTTTCCGAATGCAGTTTCGAAGCCACTCTCTTCGAAACCTAGAGCATCATGGTATGATCCTAGTGTCGAAAAGTGATATCTTGTATTTTCAGTTCGAGACAAGAAGCAATCTGAAATGAAACACAAACAGTATTAGTATATACAAACAGTATTAGTACATACAAACAGTATTAATATATACAAACAGTATTAATATATACAAATATAAAATATTGCAGGCATTAACAGTTGAACTAAAAATATTCATAATTTTGAAAAGATTAATGTTACATATTTGCTACAAAATTCACTCCTAGAACGCGGAGTAAGAGAAGACGTGTAAATAAAGCCACATTACACAATTCTTTCTTCTTGTACGATGCACATGACGTTTAACATGTGCTAATAGTGCACTTCATTTTCGATCCTTCACTTTCATTTCCTACTTCCATGACTTGAAACCTTGTTTAATTTAGCGGTCCAACAGTTCCACACAGATTCCAAACATTACATTTCCTGGCTACCGTAAACTGCAGTTTACCCAATAACTCTGATTACAAGTAAGTTCTTTATATTACGTAACAAAATTCAGTTTCACCCTTGCTCTTTAAAGTTCTAGAACACTTTGAAATCAGCCTGGACCTGTTCTCCAGAATTAATAAACCGAACCTAATTTAAGGTAAGCCTTGTCAATCGAACCAAAACCACCTTAAGTAGCTTTACTAAAGTCTAATTGAGATCAACCCAAAAATGTAAAATTTACAAAGTAAGTGTAATGTTCGCAATATGTGTGGAAATCTTGGAAAGCAAAATATAACGAAGTTCCAAGTCATGGAAAATTTTAAAGTGTGTTTTTGAATTAATAGCTACTTCCGCTTTGGGTCGAGCACACAGAGTGAATGTTAAACGTCATGTGCATCGCGTATAATGAAAATATAATTGAACCTCACTTTAAATCACCATGTTTCGCCCCTCTACTTTATGTCTGTGATTTTTGTGGCTAACTACAAGCCATTCATAACACGAACTTATAAATTTGCTTCCGCATGCCGAGGTCTTTGTATCTGTTGATGAATTCCAAGGCAAAAATAATGAAAAGTAAATTGTAGAGCGATTTTCCCGGTAGTTGTATGCTCTTTATTTGATTATTGTTTTAATTTACTCATTGATCTTGTTTATGCAGCGCAGCTATAGTAGTGATAATTTTTTAATCTTCGAATGTGTCTATTTAAAGAAAATTCATAGTAAAAGTATGTGGTTATCGAGTTTAATCAAAAAGTAAAGATTTCTCACTTAACCAGAGGGAAATATAAAGTTTCACATCACAGGGTAGAAGTCGAGTTTAACCAAGTGCCTCAGTTAGTGACTGTGGGAATGTAGAGGTTAAGTAAGGTTAGGTACGGCTATGCATCTTTACACTTTCGATTGTTTAATACTTCTTTCATTTTCTTTTAATATTGGTGTGTTGAAAACTAATACTACCGGATGCTCTTCGGATACTCCCACGGAAGAGAAATCACGATGTTCAGCACATTATTTCGGATCTGATTACGAAGGACTAGAGACGTTAAGATCAGTTATAGATGACTGAAATTAATTAATATAAGTTAAGATACTCCAATCTAACCTAATCTAATATTCACTGTTTTCAACGATACGGGGGAGTATCTAAAGCGCAGCCAACTATCTTCTTTCAACAAACTAGTTTCCCAGTGTAAAATTCGTTGTCGCGGAAAAGGTTCAATTTGTTATAAATTGCAGTTCTCATTATTAATTACGAGTTTCAAGGGTACTACACTGTACATACAGTCGAATAGTGAATGAATATAAGTGAAATCTATCAACAGTAGTATACTGGATTTAATGCTATATGTTATCCTTATTACTTCCCTACAGTCTTGATCTTCCAACATTGATATTCGTTATTCATGCATCACTAATTATTATGTCATTCACTAATTTAATTAATACTACATTCCGTACTTTATCAGTATTAAATAGCTTCAACCATGTACATCATTGTTATTACTGATTTAAGATGCTCTTTGGATACTCCCACGGATGATAAATTACCACGTTCAATACAGTATTACAAATCTGATTTCGAAGGATTAAAGTCGTTAAGCCCAGTTCAAGATAACTTAAACTAGGTTAAGCTAACCCAATCTTACCTAACCAAACTTTCAATGTTTTGAACGATCCGTTAGAGTTTGCAGAGTAGCCCTGAACTCCCTGAAGAAATATTCCCAATTGGCACAGATTCCATTCACCGCTACTTGAAACAATGAATCGGAACTATGAACTGTCTACGCGTTAAACTATACTTGTTTACACCACGTTAAAAGAGAAGTGTGGATACTACCCTGGTTCATAACAAATAGGGTAGTGTAGATTAGATCTGAAATTTATTTTCCAAACACCTTACTGAACTTATTATTTTGCCCCTCGAACTACACATAGATTTTGCTTCTGCAGAAAGCCTTAACGTATTTCAGAAAGTACAAGGCGTATTAACTAGAATTAAAGCGCGTAATTAGTGAGAAAATTCCGTAATAATATAAAGATTATCGTATATACAGGAAAACACATATTTAAAAATTCCCTTGGATAACTATGGTAGTAAATTTAATTGACCTTACCTCTTCGTCTCCTCCCTTAATTTCTGCTTCAAAAATGATTATAACTTCGAGCTGAGAATTCTGCACCCTTCACTTTGTACACTTAATTCTTAGCTTAATTCCTTGAATCTGCTTTCACAAATTCAACGTCGATCGCGTTTACCTCTTAATAAATGAATCTTTCCAACACATAAAAGAAATACAATGTAAATATTTACTATTTTGTAATTTTCAAACTCGTAATTCCATATTTACCAGTCGAACAATAGCAGACTCCGTCCGCTTTGGACATCTGTGGCATTGACCAATAAAATTGCGTTTATTTTTGCGGGAAATTTTGGCACCTGGTCCTACAAACATGGGCGCCATGAACATAAAAAACGGCTTCACTTTGATGACGTAGGACTCTCTCTAAGTTTTATCTGCTCTAGGATTCTTCAATAGTTTAATATTTACTGGTGGTGCTATCTAGTGGCAATCGTGATATCTAACAGCGATCCACAGCTCGAAAAAGTGTTAAATGTGGGAAAGTAATGATAAATCAATTGTTTATGATAAACCGTTATATTAATCTGCTATAAACATTAGTTGTCAAAATTGTTCCCTACTGCAGAAATAGCAGCCATGGCTACAATTTTATACCTCTAGATGAAGCCAAATAAGATTACATGATGCGAAATGAGGTAAATTTATCATGCGGATGGTGGCCATGTTAATTTTAACGAAGTTCACGAAGTCAGAGCTAGTTCGTTTCGTGCGCGAACGAAATTAACTGAGAGTGACTTTCCGAACGGCTAACTAAATGAACGAACTTCACGAAAGTGGTTTCCGAACGCTTCGTGAGAGAAAGCGTTAAACTCGTTCGTAGTTTCCGAACGAGCCCTAAGAGTATAGTTTATTTATTAATAACATTTCATTTTCAAAATAGTGAATAGTTTATTTATGAATCTTTTTACATACGTTAGAAGAACAGTTATAATTTCCGGCTCTGAAAGATATTTTGGCATGTGTTTCATATTGACAATAAAGAATTTTTAATAAATCCCCATTCCATTCCGCGTACAAATAGCTAATCTTAAAATTTTAACATTTATGAATGAAACAATTTTACCGTTAGTTAATTTGCATTTTCTAGTTTTGCATTTAGAATAGAACGAGTCATTTTTTAAATTAATTATAGCTGTTTAAGTGTACACTGATTGCAATGTAACCTATACACAAAATATTCCCTTGCACTTCGGAAAGGGTAATATCGTCACCTTGCAACCAGAATGTACTATGTCCACTTCAGCTACTTTTGAGAAAAAATCAGTTTTAAAGTTTGAATTTCCATTTATAGTCTGTATAAACTCATTATATTTCTAACATTTCAAGTCACTTGAAGGTCGTTTTGTGAGATGATATTTTTTCGGTTGATGCTCTTCAGTAAAATGTCCTTAACTGCAGTGTTAACTCCATTTTGACAAAAAGTTTACATAGTACTTTCTGGTTCCAAGGTAACGATATAGAATAAATTACACATGTTACATAATTCCATATTTCAACAACTTAAGAAGGCTACTCTTTAAAAACTGCCTCGGATCTCAAAACATTGAAGGTTAGATTAGGTTGGGTTAGCTTTACTTCTATTAGTTACAAACTGGGCTTAAAGTCTTTAGTATTTCGCTGATCCAAAGTAATGTATGAAGCATGGTGATTTCTCTTCCGGGGGAGTATTGATGATAGCCTGTACAAGGGTTATTCTTACTTCTATAAATATCTAGAGACAGTCGGTAATCCAAAATCGTTACGAAAAGCCATGTGTCATTATTATTTCGTTAAATACACATTGGAGTTGATCGACACAACAGGGCGGCATGCGGAAAAATTACGTTTTGCTAAAAACTCACGAACATAATGTCGAAAAAACGAAGACGGGTTAGTAAGTCTGGTTAGATATTTTCCTTCATTATATGCGATACACATGACGTTTAATGCTGACTCCGTTTACTCGGCCCCAACCTGAAAGCAGCCAAATAATCCAAAGTGCATTTCGCTCTTTAAATCTAATTTCACACTTGCATTATCTCGAAACTTTGTTATAGCTGTTTTGTAGGCCATAAAGGAAAGTGTACCAGACTATCTGCAGTGTATTCTTCACCTAAGTCAAGAATTTTAGTTTACCATCACCTTAGCCGAAATATTACCTATATATTTAAAAATATGCAGATACAGGACAATTTGGCCATTTCCCACTGGATATATTTCATAACAATAGCAAGTTAAAAGATTTTGGAAGGAATTGGCCCTGGCTTTAATAAAGGTACAATTTCAGCATTTGCCGAGGGAAAGTCGGAATGGTAGCCCAGGTCTTCTCGATTACAAGGCGAGCAGTTCACATTGTTCTACATCTATTTTGCGTTATAAATATTATGTTGAATATAAATGAACCTCTCAGGTTAATGATTAAACCCACGGCGATAATTTTAGCTATATTAACATAAGGTGATCTTTGTTTCTACGGAACAAAAATATCTTACGTAATCTCGTGGTGAATTTGAATGATTTATATAGTGCCAAGATGTGTCATGGTAAAAAAAATTAAGACAAATTAAAGACTGCTTAAATATTCCCACTGCTTATGTGGGAGTCCCCTGTATAACATGATCTGACCTAATCTAACCTTACACTAACGTAACGAAACATTAAGAAAAATAAAGAAAAGTACTGCTTTCCTTTAGTATGCGCGGGAGCTCTCTTCGGAATAGAAGAGTTAACTCGAACTAAGCTAATCTCTGCTAGTAAATGACCCATGACTATAATTTATTACTTCAATGATCCGACTTATTAAACTGGGATTCGGTTCAGAAAATGAAAGGCTGACAGAAGCTCAAGACAGTAACAAAAGTGAATAATATGCTTTGGACTATCGTTAGACTTATTCTAAGAAAGCAGTAACTCGCATATTGTCAATTCTCAATGGGTCGAGAAAGTTTCTAAAGTGCAGCCTAATTGGAATGATCACTGTTATACTAACTTTACAGACGAATTCTTGACACCAAAACAGTGAAAAAAAAGTCCACATATGCATTGGACCGATTCCGCTTCGTTTTCGAGATACAATGTTCTCTGTTTGGAGCCCAAAATTGACTCATGTCAATGGTAAATACGATGAATATTTTGTCATAAATCTGATACGATACATTAAAATAAAATCTTGAAGGTGATTTCTAGCAATCCGGTGAATACTAGGAATTTTTCTTTTTTAAATATTCCATTGAGTTGGCAATGTTATCAACTTGGTATATTGTTTAATTTTTCAAGTCGTGATGGTAAACATAATATGTGAAGCACAATACATACTATTAATATAACATGCCATTAGACTTTGAAAAAGGGCATATCGGATCTGGCTTTCCGATATCCGGATTAGTTTCGCATATCCCAATCTTGGATAACTGGGCATGAACACATCATCGTAATCTTTACTTCGAATTTTGCGTGATTTTTCTGTCACCAAACAATGTCTTCTTTCGTTTTTTACTCTTCATTTTGGAATGTTGAGAGCGGAAAGCAGGATCATAGAAGGGAGACGAAATTGCTGAGTTGTACATGGATTGCAAGACTTGTGCTTTTGAAACCAATCATATAATGATGTTCTGTCACTAATACATCATAGTGGAGTGATAAAAGGAAAACAAATAATCAGCACCTTCTTGTCTCTTCTAACCCTACCCTCTTACATCACCAACCAACCAAACTTTGTCCTGTGACGTGGTTATGAGTCACTACGTAATAAACATTGCGTTGTTTGAAGTACAGAAGAAAAACATGACCTCCCTCCCCTTTCAAGCGTGCATGGATGTAAAGAAATAAGAAACTCCTTTCCCAGATTCATTTGCTTTGAGAAATAAAAAAAATATTTAAAAAAAATAAAGGACTTTAAAAATGTTCATATCAACTAACTTTGAACAAGAAAACATATTTTTATAGTTTCAGATACATTGAATTAAATTGGCTTTGTTTATGGCCTTTTGTCATTTTCAGGTCAGGCCGGAATGAGGTAGGCAGACGATGGGAAAGGTATTGGTCAAGGCCTCTCATAATTTACCATCCCGACATTGCAGTTTAAGATGCCTCATAATAATGAAATTCGAATATTAGGTCTTTGAATCTGAGAACGATATCGGCCGAATCCATTGAACCTTGAAGATCCAGATATCCAAAACTCGGATCTAGATCTGGCCATCCCTAATCTCTATTGCTGAGTGGTCGCTTCCATATCGTGGCTTAGAACTATTCTAAAATAACAGTAATTCACATATTGTTTATTTGGAATGGATCGGGAAGGTTTCTAAAGTACAACCTAATTGAAGAATACAGGGTAAATAAGGAGTAGGGTGCACTTGTAACTAAATGTCAGAATTCAAAGTTTTAACTTTAAAACGGTATAGTTACGAAAGTAAATGTGAGAGAGATCTGAAATTTCTTTTGCAACTTCTTGACATTGTTGTCAACGTAAGTACAAAGTTTTAGTTACGACAATGGCTTATTATAATAACAATAATAAAAAACTGACCAAAGGTGACTTCATACAGGGAAAAGTGGGGAATATGCACGAAAAACAAGGGAAAAAGGGGATCCTTGTGAAAATTCTGAGAGAAATACAGAAAAAATAATCTTTCAATTTCTGGTTTGTCCTGACATTCATACTATGTATTCTTCATTTCCTACACTCGTGTTATCAACCGTAGAAATATCTTTCTACCCTACCCACATGCCCTCCTCCTCTCCCCTCTCTCTTACTCTTTGGTAGTGGCCAAGATCTTACCATCTCGGCATTTGCCTGGTGAAACTGAGGGGAACCTGGAAAACCTCAGTCAGGATGGTCGACCCAGAGTTCAAACCTACCTCTATTCTGTTCTTCAGACGTCATCTCATACTTATTTGTTGGATAGAACTCTAGGGGGTATGAAACTAAAAGAACATTGAAAATACAGTATTATAATTTAACAGTACTAACTTTCGTGAAAATTCTCTCATCGTAATTAGAAATTTCGACATTACGGAAAAAAGAACATTACATTCATAATTAGTACCACCAAATGTAATAATACAAAAAATTCAGATAAACAAAAATTTCTAGATCAGTGTAGTGTGCGTAGCTTTCAATTCAGAATTTATTTACAGTCATGTGGATTAGAAACCTCGCTCCTTTGAGCTGCTGGCAGTGACTGAAGTCTGAAACACACTGAACAAACTGACTGTAATCTTTTAAGGCTTTTCCATTCTAATTATCTTCTTGTAAAATATTTTGTATGTGAAAGTTTTTAAAGTGGCAAAGCCTTGATAATTCAGGGATTCAATCAAAGAAGAGAATAAGCCACACATACAATAAAGCTGCGATTACTTTTTCCTAGCAGCAATTTGAAACTGTGGGCAGTCTGTTGAACTATCGGATGAATTGTGGATACTCCACGGTTAATTTGACAACAAGCAGTGATACCTCACACTGTACACAGATTTCATACGGCTGTGGCGAAATGATAATCACGCCTATATTGTCTGTGTAGCTTATTCCCTTCTCTGACTGAATCCTATCTTATATCTTTTTCATTTAACAAAAGTTACAAGTAGCGCGAACCGGTTGCTACTTGTGTTGAATATCACCACTGCTGATTTTATTGGGGAAAAATTGTCACTGTTTTGTGCATATAATCTTATCCGATTTTCATCTGTTTAACTCTTCTTCAAAAACTTATTCACTGTCTACGATTTCAAAAACTTATTAATGCGTACAGCAAGCCACAGAACATTTCTGGTGTGCTTTGTTTTTGTTTTTAAGAAGAACTGAACAGAATTTAACGATTTATTTTTCCGTTCGAACATTCACGGTAGGAAAGACTTGACATTGTAATCTAAATGACGTAAGAACAAAGACTAAATTAGTATAGACCCAGAACTCCCAACTTGATTTTCTTTCCATGGCATCCATGTTTATGGTAGTCCGTCGTTGACTCTATAGAGTACCCAGTATATATCGTAGAGGTAACTCTAGTGGCTCGCAGTTGGGCCTGCGATCTAACGATCGCACTTGGAACTACGTGCAATAACGGAACATAATATTTATATTGCTGAATGTTGTTGCTTCCTCACCTGCTTATCTTGCTCCGTGGTATTGCTTTAGCTTACGAAGAGCGTGATTATTCCTAACGAAATAAGTCACAGGTTCATGAATCGGAATTATGGTAATGTCACGTCATAGTGACTTGTTTATTTCCCGTATTACTATTGATGTTTCGCTACAAAAAACTGTGACTGTATGTCGAGTGAGCGATAGGGAATAACGACAGGTTAGAAAAATCCAGGTTCGATGTTTCTTTTTCATTATACGCCATGCAAGTCACCTTTAACAGACACCACCTGTGACTAATCCGTTTATGGTTGCAAATGGAACGCCCGATATATACTAGAGACGCCAATACTTATATCACACAGACATTGTAATAGTGTCAATAAAGGTACAATCTGTACACACAAAAAGTTAATTTGCTATTCACCTGTCCAATTTCGAACTGTGATAAAAGAGTAAGTGAATGAAGGTTTAGCAAATAAAGGGTAATCTGGTACCTTCGAGTTGGTGGGCTACGGCCCTAACCCACACGGCTCTGTGCATCGCATATAATGAAAAACAATATCGAAAACGTCGTCATTCACTCGACATACTGTCCGTGATTTTTGTAGCAAGACATCAATGGTAATATGGAAATAAGCAAGTAACTATGACGTAATATAACCATGAATCAGTTTCATGGACCTGAGACATTTCATTCGAAAAAATCGAGGCCGATACAAGCTAAAGTAGCACCCTTGTAACTCAAATCTCTTATTGTGAACTTTGCTCTATTCTAAATTCACTTTACACAGTTTGCGGTATTGGTGTCCTACTGGTTATTGGGCGTTCACTGGTACGGCCACCTTCATTATGGAATACTTTTAAGAATTTCTTGTTAAATTACTGCGAAAATAGATTACGTAGACATACTAAAATTTTAACATAGCCTCTTAACACCTAAAGAAATGTATGTTAAATTTAGGTCTCTTTTCTCAATAAAAAACAGTATCCAAGAATTTGTCACAACTGCGTCAGAATGCAATAAAGAAAATTAAGAATCTACTTCATAACTGTAACATATACACTACTCATAATATTACTCACCTTGATATGTCCTGTTCTAACTCTTTAATATTTGTAAACACCTGAACATGTCAAGCTACGCAAGAAATATGGCGGACCCGCAAAGAGTCCGAAGATAGCAGAGTAAAACCGAAGTTGTGCGTTCGTGACTTCACTCAGAAGTACAGTATAGGTTCAGCGGTACGATTTCAATCGAGATTATAAACTGTACTTCCAATTTGTATTTGTACTGTTGATAACGAAAGAAAAGTTCATGTACTTCCAGAATTTTACCATTCAAGTACTTCCAAAACACGACGAGTCACGAGACGCATATTTTTTGCATTGTACTTCTGTTTTCGTAACAACAGCGGTACAATCCGCCACTTTCTGAAGTACTGTTTTAAGGGTGTACTTTTTCGTTTTCATTCCTAGTTGAAAACTCCCACTTGTCTGCACCAGGGTTTGAACTGTCGATTTGTTGTCGGGCGTCTTATTCATTCCGCTAGGCAGGCTTCACTGACCATTCATTCACCAGGCCAACTAGCACAATGGTTTGGAAATTTTATTCCTACAATACGCTTACGTCATAATGGTAGTACGTTAGAACGTTATATTACAACTGCCGGAATGGTTACTGTATTATAATACGAGCATTTCGCCAAGATAATACATTGCGGAAGTTACGTCCCACATAGCACGTAAGCTTACGACAACCTTGATTTGCAGTTGGTTTTAGCTTAAGTGTGCAGTTCAGTGTGATGAAACAAGCTTGATTCAACTATGAAATTAACTGTATTAAGTTCACTTAATATTGCAAGTTTAATTCAAGCTGAACGTAAACAGTTGAGTTCAGGCATATTATCTTGATTTTCGCTTGGTTTGCGCTTCTGTAGTTGAGATTGATGTAACAACCTTGATTCAACTCTGAAACTGACAGTACAAAATCAACTTTATATTGTAAATTTAATTCAAGCTAGACGTAGATAGCTAGAATTTCTCTTCTGTAGTTAGATGTAACAAGCTTGATTCAACTCTGAAATTGAGAGTACGAAATTCACTTGATATTGTTAGTTTAATTCAAGCTGAACGTAGTCAGTGGTGTTGACATTTTTCGCGGGTTAGTGATTGTCATTAGATTCTTAACGTTCATCTGTAAATTAGCTATTATAAACGTCCCCTTATGTTTTAATCCCATTTCCAATATTTTTAAGCATATTTTCACGTTCGAAAATACACAGCTATAGACAATCTGCCTGTTAAGGTATACAGAGCACTCAGTTATAAGTTTTTAAGCTATACATATCACTCGGGAATCACCAAATAGGACTTGTCTTCGTGGCCTAGTGGCGCATCGGACAAGTGTGCTAGTGGGCCCTAGTTCGAAACCAACCCATCTCGATTGTTTATTTTTTATTTTTAAAATGACCTTTACTTTTTCTTTCGTTCTACTTTCAAAAAATGCTCTGCTTCAATGAAATAGGTTAGATCATAGCGTGTTGAACTCTTTTTGTGACAACTTGACATGGAAAGCTGACAGCAAAATTCTCAAGTGCAAGTCACTGATTCTACTAAACCCCTGTGGGGAGGCATCTTCCCCAAATCCTAGCGAACACCCTCCCAACTTTAAAACCTTTACGGTCAAAATTCGATAGAAACGGTGCAAAACTCCACGTACAGCTTTTCAATTTCAAGTCAATAAGTGAATTTGATATGTTTATATTTCTCTGGATTTAAATGGTGTAAATAATTCTTCTTTTTACCTTTAGGTTCTACGTTAACATAAAATATGAAATATCCATATTGTTACACGTACCATTATGTACGATAAATGTGTATGTGTTTGTATTTATATTTTTATTCTTTCTTTTCTCATTCCCTAACCTTATAGCTAATAAAATTCTTGTCAAAATTTCTGGTTCATCTGCTCGGAAAGTAATTTGGCAACAACGCTCTGACACACTTTTCATACAGAGGAAATCGACAGTTGCGCGATGGATATCTATGTGTTAAAAGGACCTAAGTAAGTATCCCATTTCCACAGACAAAGTATTCACAGAGAGGCAAAAAAGAGTGTAAACCAGTGAAATAATGACGATTTCAAGTGGAATAAATTGATGCTAGCAAACTCATTTTTTATTGTTTGTAAGATAAGATGTTTAAAAGTGTCATTGTTTTGCGCGAAACGGCCTGGCTCATGTTTGAATTTTCAATCTGATTTGCCCTGAGTGCATGATAAGGATAAGGGGAATTTTTGTGTTGATTTATATGTGTAGAGCATTGGAAAATGATCTTTTTATGTGTAGTTCTTGTCGGAAATTACTGCATGCATCAACAGGAGTAATAACGTTGTATTTTTTGGAGTTAGTCAGGATTTATGGTGGCCCCTGTGCACAATGGGCGTACTGCAGGGCTAAGTGGGAAAACAGAATGATTAATTTTTGGAAGTGGATGTAAAAGTAGATTACAGATGTTGGAGTACTGGAGTAGCGGTTAGTCATTTTTTACTGAACTGTAGATTTATTGTCTTTATTAGAAAAGTAGGGAAGTACTAGCGAGGGCAGTAGAGCTTTAGATTGATAGGGGGTTACAGATATATGGATTATTTATATAGTGGATGTATGCGGATGGTTTAAAATATGGTGTACTTCTTTAATAGTGTAACTGGAATTTTAATGGGTTATTCTTATAGTGGATGCTTGTGACCAGGATACTAGTTTGTAGAATAAATTAAAGGTGTATCTAGAATTTTTGGGATTATTACTTGTAGTAGTTGCACGTGGTGGAACTATAGGAAGTAGAAATAATGAGAGTTGTAACTGGATTTTCTTGGTGGTTTTTTATAGAGGCGAATGCAGGTGGCTGGGAAAATAGATTATAGAATTATTGAACGGTGTACAGGTTTATATCGGATATATTGCTTGTAGCGGTAGTACTCTTCTAGACAACGGATTGGATAATAGCAGAGAGGTGTAGAAGAAATTTTATAGATTATTACGGTAGTAGATTTACACTAAGCAGGATGTAGACTGTAGAGTGGTGGAACCGGATTTATTTGATTGAATAATTTTGTAGTGGTAGTATTTAGTAGGACAATTTTGGCTGGAAAGTAGGGAGTTTGGAGGATCAAGCAAATGGTATAGATTTCTGATTTCTGATGGTCTATAGAGCATGAGTGGTGGAACCTTAGTGCTTACCAATTTCTGAGATTTATTTTCTAGGATCTTTAGGATACATTGAGTAGAATACCTACGTGTACAGATATGCAAATTTTGAAAGAGACATAATATTAAATGGTACTTTTATGGAACAGGTGAGAGTACTGCTATATTAAGATTGGTTCAATCTATTGATGATACGAGCTACATTCAGAGTTTATTCAATCACAAAAAGCTATTAAGTAACGACATTGACTTTGCTCCGGAAAAAGTAAGCGAATAATTAACGTTTGTTATTTGTTGATAAGCTAAGAGGAATATCTGGATTTTAAGTGATACGATAACTTACTATTCTCAAAGAGCCGAAGCACTAGAACAATGACTTTTAAAATGCGTAATCCGTTGGTTTATTGTACATTTATTTTGAGTCCATTATTTTATCGAAAAAAAAACACGTACTGCCAATTAATGGAAAGGTGATTTAAAATCCTATATTTCTGAACTGAGTGCCAATTGGATACTAATCAGTAAGGTTGGCATCGCGAGTTAGGTGCCTAATTGCTACACCTATCCGGCAAAATTTTGAGATGAACCAACGCAAACCTCACACTGCTTGTTACTCTATTCTATCTGTCTTGATCTTATAAGTTTTTTTGCTCACGCACTCTCCTATGACTACTGAAGTAGTGTAAGAAACTTATACAGAATTGCCGAAAAGTTGTAAAATTTTCGTTTTTTTAAGTTTAAACCATTCCTGTGCATACCCAGTCATTGCAGAATTAACTAATTGCAACCTCTCCTTTTCAGTCAATCTTAAAAATCCAAGATAGGCGCCAAAGTTTTCCATATAGTCTAAAGGATTCTCTTCTTTTAGATTTCCTCTCCCCTTAAGTACCTCTTTTACCTCCCTTTGGCTTTGTGTATCTCTTGTGTTTAGTTGACATCATTGTTTCAATTATCCCATCCATAAAGTCTTTCATCCAGCGATGTGAACCATACTTACTACCTCTACCATTTCGATGTTCAGAATCGGTACTACTTGAATTGGTACTCTCCATATCTGAATTATTTGCCAATCTGCTCCAATACCCTCCTTCTATCTTGAGCACCGTGTATATACTCAGACTAATTAACACAAGATCCGTCTACATTATTTCCGGTCTCCTTTATATCGTGATTCCTTGTCATGCCTCCGTTTGTCAGTCTATTCAGGCTTTCGTGTATTACTTTCATTCCATTATTGTGCTCTTGTATAATTCTCTGAGATTATCTTTCTAATTTCTGGAAAATTTCTTCCATCAATTGTGACATAGGATTAATTACTTCATGTTTTATTTCATCCATCCTATTTTCCACCTGACGCATTAGCTTGGGTATCCTTTTCTTAATCGCTATCATATTGTGTACGCTTTAGAATTGCTCTCTCCCTAATAGCAGGTAGTTGCTTTTAGTGTCTCGTGATTGTGTACTTTCCGAAACTATATTTGAATTATTTCCTAACCTCTGAGAATAAAACATATCATCATTTACTCCAGAACTCTTATCTACGCTTTTCTGTTGACCTTGAGCTTTCATTTTACTGCTTCTAGTATTTCGATAAATAGATTGATGATCATCCCATGTGCTTTGATTCACAGGTAATATACCATCAATTTCTAGTCCCGGCATAACTTCCTCCAATTCATCATGTGTTATTTCGGATATCTGTTTCTACCTCACTCTCTACATGATATTGATCCCTTGAAGTTGGAGATCTTTTTTGTTATTCTTCTTATTTCCTGGAGCTATCGCTTAGCTACCTGCCTGCGAATATATTCTAGATACCTCCGGTACTTTTGAATTTCTGCTAAGTATCCTCTTAGAGCTATTTCTATTACCATTTGTTGTTATTTGCCCGTGTTTGTTGTTTTATCAACCTTTGGAGCTATTATCCCTTCTACGGGATTTACAGGTGATGGGGGATTACTATCTTACTCACGCCCATCACGCTGGTGCGCCACATGTAACGAATCCATGCGGCCTTGCTCTTTAAGCGAAAGTACCAGGACTATTATTTGTATCCATTGTGATCAGGGTAAACCAAATATATCCAAAATTAATTATAAAGACGCGTTGCTCTGTGAGCTATAATCGGTATTACTTCTATTAAGCAATAAATGATTACACAAACTTGTGAATCTATGCAGAGTTGTATTTTGATAATCGAGATAAAGATTAGTTATGTATACTTTAATACATTCACTTTCACAATGTGGTATTTCTAATTTTGTCGATCCATAATGACTTAACAACAATATAAGAGTCATTCCAAGTCAGAACATCCAGACCATGTCACTCAACCGCCTTAGATTTTGATGAAATTTTGTACACTCGTTGTTCATGTTAAGAATTGATATCCTGAAAATTTCAGATCAATATCTTGATTAGATCAAAAGTTACCAATTTCCTTAATTTTGGTCAGAAATGGGAGAACACTGCTGTAGATTTTCAACAAAAAGTACTTTGTTTTGCAATTTATTTTAGTATAAATTCACTACATGCACTACAAACCTACAAATTAGTACCCTTATGGTTTAAAACCTGCTGATTTCAAAACTTTTTCAGATTTCAATTATTTCTTCATAATCAGCCATATCTGCCATATATGGCCATCTATCATATTTGCCATAATAAAATAGGTTATGCATGGCTTAAAATGCAATGACGATGAAATTTTGGAGGTGATATGATAAACTTGCGTAGCTCTTACAGTGGAAAAAATAGTATCATTGGAAAGCTAATTTTGTGAGCTTTCCAAATCTGTAATAAAATGTTTGTGTATTTTACTTTAAACAATTAAAAATTTGTTTTTGAGTAAAAAGCATAGAATTTGATATCACATTTTTTTACTGCAAGATCTGCAAAATCTTTACTCCTCTAATCAGATAGCTCTTGCTGGTAAGATAACCACTTTCTTTAAATCAGTTCAGTATACTTTTTATATATAATGAAAAGTCTGGGCGCTGGACATAACTGGATGAAACGGACAAAATTAAAATAAAACGAGTTTACATATGTTCGACATATAAGAAAGTATTGGTATGATGTAATAATATCGTGTTCTTGCTTTTTATTAATAAGAAAAATAATTTTAAAGATTAATTGCTTAATTAAAACAGAGTTATTTCACACTAACCATAATCTAATAAATCCGAAAATAAAAGGTAAATAACATGATGGAACAATTAATTTTCTGATAAAGTTTGCTGCATAAGTGATCAAATTTAAAAAATAAATAAGTTGTTGAATATTAATTATTATTACAGTATTATTACTGGAAACCACAAATGTATAATATAACAGTACGAAAATTAATTGACGACGACGTTTCGCTTAATTGCTTTATGCTTTTTCAAGTCAAGCTAACACATACACTTTCTTACATGCTTGTACAGAATATAACATGCAGGTTGTAAGTACTGCTATGAAATTTTAGCAAAAGAACACATGAAATTATTTTTTGGGGTTTGTTGTTGTTTTGTGTTTTTTCAGGCTGCTATTTTTGGTAAATGTTTACTTGTAACCCGAAAAAATAATTTCATGCTTCTTTTGGTAAAATTTCATAGCGGTACTTGCAACCTGCATGTTTATATTCTGTACAAGAATGTAAGAAAGTGTCTGTGTTAGTTTGACTTAAAAAAGGATAAAGCAATTAGTCGAAACGTCGTCGTCAATTAATTTTCGTATTATTATATTATAGATTTGTAGTTTCCGTAATGCCCACAATACGTGACGCTAAATTCTATGTTTTAGTAAAGTATTATTACTAATACATTATGTTAATACAAAACTCAAAGGTTCATAAACCTAACCTAACCTAATAACCCTGCTACTAACCTATCATAGATCCTCTTTCCGTGCCGCACCCTTCCTCTAACTCACCTGCCATCCACCTACTTGATACAACCAAGTTCTCCTTGTCCACAAGGGTGGATGGACCCTACGGGATCACCCCCACTCTTAGCCTTCGGTCAAAAGCTCGTCTTTTTCACATATTGATATAGTTTTACACACTTTTCTTTAAAAAGGTGGACCGTTCGTGTACGTCCACCCACCCCCTTTTGGTCTGGGGTTAAAAGATAACATTTTTCTATTATTTGTTCATTTTTACCAAAAAATACCCAATTACCACTAACGAAAATAGGAACATCAATAATCCAAACAAATCAGCTCCTATAACTTAAACTCATACAACTAGTAACCCTGCAGCCAGTACCCCAGACCCATCTTTCTCTACCGCAGCTTTATTCATTTCTTTAATTTAAAAAAAAAAAACTAAAATTTTAGCAAGTTTTTGCTAACCTAATATAAATGTATATGAATTTTCATACTATATAAAGCACTGTATGTACAATATTTGATATAAAACACTTTTCTCTGAATTTTTATCACATTCTGTCCCCCGTTTTTTACATCATTTTTCCCCTTTTCTCTGAATTTTATGACGTTCTATCCCCTCTTTTTTCAACGTTTCCCCATTTTCTCCGAATTTTGTGACATTCTACAACATTTTTTTTAAAGATGTCTCTCTTTTTTATATCATTTCCCCCTTTTTCTGAATTTTATGACATATGAAGTTGAAGAAACTCAAGGGGATGTTTATGTGAAATTTCTGCATCCGAATGGGCCAGCATTCTCGTTTTATTGGCGACAAAAAGAAGATACGTGTTTAGTACAACAGTACAACATATTCTTTGCATTATAAGCCCTCCCCAATACAATTAGAAGAAGACAATATAAACTAGATAAACAGTATACTGAACTGATTGAAAGAAAGTGGTTATCTTACAAGCAAAAGCTATCTGATTAGAGAATAAAGATTTTGCAGATTTCGCAGTGTAAAAATGTGATATCAAATTTTATGCTTTTTACGGAAAAACAAATTTTTAATAAGTAAAATACATAAACATTTTATTGCAAATTTGCAAAGCTCACAAAATTAGCTTTCCAATGGTACTATTTTCTCACTGTAGGAGCTACGCATGTTTAGCAAATCACTTCCAAAATTTCAACGTCATTGCATTTTAAGTCATAAATAATCAATTTTATTATGGTAGATATGACTGATTATGAGGAAATAATTGAAATCTGAAAAAGTTTTGAAATCAGCAGGTTTTAAACCATAAGGGTACTAGTTTGTAGTGCATCTAGTGAATTTATACTAAAATAAATGGCAAAACAAAGTACTTTTTGTTGCAAATCTGCAGCTGGTTTCTCCCATTTCTGAACAAAATTAAGAAAATTCATAACTTTTGATCTAATCAAGATATCGATCTGAAATTTTCAGGAAATCATTTTTTAACATGATCAACAAGTGTACCAAATTCCATCAAAATCCGAGATGGTCGGGTGATATTTTATCTTTTCAATGGATGATTTGACATGGAATGATCCATAAACAAGACCTCTACGATCGTTGTAACTCTATTTATGTTCAAATATATAACAAACAAACAAACCATATCGCTATATATTTTAATCACAAAATTACATCTTATTTGTGGTATTTCGTGTTATTTCCTTATTAGGTTGATTTATGTTTCTTTTACAAATGGGAAGTTATTATTTTTAAGTTAGGCTACATTATTTTCACCTAATTCAACATCTTCATCTTCTAACTTCTTTTCTTTATTTCCTAAAATATACTTTAATAAAATTATTTTTAATATGTTGTTTTAATTATGTTGAAAAATTATTGAGTTGTTATGGTATGGATTTTTTCATCCAATCTAATGTTGTAATGGGTAAAATAATATTGCATAAGAACAGTAAAAAGTTTGTGACATAACAGGCGTATGAATTGTCTCTATCTGACTTGTAGTTTCTGAGATTCAGGGATACAGACGTAGAAAGCTAACTGATCTAAGAAGACCTGTCACCTTTAGTGTCAAAGTTCTAGTTTTCCCCACCTTTTCAAACCACGTTGTATCCAACGGTGTATCGGTCATTTCTGCCTGACTTGAGGTTTCTGAGATCTAGGGGCGGAGTTCAGACAGACAGACTGGCTTCCTCGTATATCAATAACGACATGAGCGCAATGAAGAAAGGTAAGAAAATGAAAGGGACCTGACAGTTTTAGTCAAAATTATAGTTTTCCCCATCTTTTCAGACCACGACGAATTCAATGGTGTATAGCCTATATCTGTTTGACTTGTAGGTGCTAAGATCTACGTGTGGGGTTGGGTTACAGATAGGATAAGATGTACAGCTGTCCCGTATATATACGGGTGCGCTAATACACATCTTTTGTTCATTTACTTAAAAGATGCGCCATCTGTTTCCCTTTATCCTACATATTGTAGTCCAACCTTGAATAATTAAAAAAATAAAGAATTGCGAATTGAAGCATTTTGTAGTAAAAGATACACACTAGTGTCTTTTACCTTTAGATTCTCATTGTTGTCAAGAATTTGGTGAACGAAATTTGTGCTCTAGTGAAATTCCTTTTTGTAACCATAACTTTTTCACTCTCTGGCGCAATTCATTTTGAACTCATAACTTCTTTTTGAAGAATGGGCATTTTATTTTGTTTAATTTTTTTTGTAGTGACCTCCAGGACACTATGTAGTTGATTTCCTTGTAGGTAAAATTAACATAATCCAACATAATCCCCTACTGAAGGTTTAGAATTTTACCTTGTGACTAAATTACTATATATTTGAGTCTGTATTTGTGTGTATTCGCCTTTTGATATTTAAAGTAATCTAATCTAAGCTTGGGTATTTCTCCTAACAATGAATTAAGTAAACTAACCTATCGTGTCTTCTAATATATTAAAAGGGAACCAAACTTAAATGTGCTAACCTAATCTACATTCTCGGCCTAATCTATTGAAATGTTTCTTAGACGGTATCAGCATTATACATCTCTGGTATTTTTATTGCTTCAAAATGAAGCAAACATTTTGAACTGTTCTTGGTACTAGTAATGTAATTTGAAATACTTTTCTTCCATACTATTCAATATTTTTGTAAGAATATTGCATGTTTGTTCTACTTATCTTGCCATGTGTACCGTAGAAAATGTGTAGTATTCAAAATAATCATAGAATGGTGTGACATTGAAATAATATTCATCTTGCTTTGTTCATAGTGATTAATTATGAAAAATAGTTTGTTTGTTTTCTCGTTTGTAATGCACTGGCAACATTTATTTCCTTAAGAATTATAACTAAATTTCAACAGGTTCCAGAAGGCTAAGAGGTCTCATTTTCCCAACTGATGAACGGTTTTTATAGTTATATCTAGCCACATCATCATATTATACTGTGCTTTTCGCTTTCGATATGGAGAGCATAAAATATAATTTACGACTGAACGGACACACATACGAAGTTTACAATATAAATGACACGTGAAGCGAGACTCTATGGTTGATTTATTGAAATACATTCTTTAGACTATTGTCATAAGTAAAAAAGAGATAAAATTCAGGTGTTTCCTTGTAATTAAATGCTGTAGGGAAATATACCTTCAAAAGTTTCTAGAATGTATCTAACATTCTTAAACTGTGAAGAAGTAATATCTAACTTCCGAGACAACAAATGTTCTACAGTTATCTTTCAGAAAACATAAAGTTGCCTGTATCGTTGGAATAGTTTGATCTGGATGAAAATGCTGAAAAATCTTCTCGGCCAGTAGATACTATTAACTTCAACAAAGCACCAGATCGATCCGTTTATATTAGTTTGCTGATGTCAAGTTCAAGGTGATCACATTCTGTTCATGAGAAAAGAATTAGGAGCTTCTTCATTAATGTGAGTTGGTTCCAAAGTATATTTCATGGTTGGCGTTACAGATTGTCTTAACTACTTTAGATCAAAGTAACTATGTAAGTATTCTCCAAATTCAGTTGCATGATTGTTAGTCCGACCAAAAAAAAAGATGGCATGCTAAAATATGTATTTTAAATATGTGAGAGGGGTTTATGAATGACTTAGACATATTAAGCTAATAAAATAACCCTTTCAGGGTTATTTCTAATGTATGTGAGAAGCGTATGCCATGCTAGAAAGATAGTGCTTTTGGGGTTAGCTTATTCCTCTATGGTACATACCTTGGGTTTTTATCGAACCACTATGCCGATAAACTGATATTACTTTATTATTTGCTTTGTGTTTACTTTTTTATTTGTGATATATTGTTAAGGGTTTAAGTGCAACAGTTGTCCAAAGAACTTTCATGGAAACAATGAAAATATAATCCAATGTTAATATACTGTTGTTTTTCACAGCTTTCACCAAACTAAAATAGTTGGGTAATGTATATTAACAAGATAATGAGTATCTTTACATTTTCATCAAAACTGAGTCTCTTAGTAAGAAATATGGTATGCCAGATAAAATAATTTTTCACCATGTTCTAACATGAAATAAGTAAAAGACCACTGTTACAGTCAGCTGTGCCTAAGGATGCACACTACGAGCGACAGAGCTCTAACTAATTTGCAAATATAGCACAACTAAGAATATTATTATTTTTCAGTAATTTCATTATTTTCGTATCAATTTGTATTTAGATAGAATAAAGTATAAAATAGTAGTGAACAAAGCAGGAATGTCCAATCTTTTGATACATTTCAGATTCCGTCATTTTGACCTTAAGGCAACCCATGGCTCAAAACAGTAAGAGAAAGTCACTGTCTAAAGATGTTCTACATCTTAAAGCTCTTATCGCACCGCATGCTGATATGGAGGAGACGGTATCGGGATAAATGCAAGCGTTTAATTTTGAGTATTACTACTGCACATCCTGTAATTTTTCTTGATATGAACTTAACTACCTGCAAGTAAAGCGACGTTTTAAGCCAACTTAAAACCAGTTGAGCAGTTCAACGCTAGCGAGAGACTAATACTGCATCAAATCTTTTCACAATGGATCCGGTATTTTTTTTCAGTATTTTGCTTTCTTCTAAACTCGTAATTAACATATATTCTTATCGCATAAGATGTCGCATGGGCGATGACTACTGCAATGACGCCATCTAACAAGCGAATAGTGAAATAGATGGCACGTGCCGTAGTTGAGTTACATAGGGCACTTGATTGTGTAGCAGTGTGTAGAAGGAGAACGGTCTACTCAACGTTTTGGAAGTATGGCTCGTGTTTGACCATGAAGAACCACATACGGCATACCATGCTGTATGAATTTCACTAAGGACATCCAAGTAGCGCAGTGGCACGAAACTTCAATGCTGTGGATGTGCGAAAGTGCCAGAGGTGGTTCCAGAGGTTTCCGTTTGAGGACACCAGCCTCATTGATAAGCTACGAGAAGGGAGACTTGTGTAGCTTGACAACGATGCTCTGCGAGCAGCGGTGGAGGCAAATCTAATGCAAGTTATTGAAGAACTGGCCAGCGAACTCCATGTTCGACAACTCACCGTCATCTGCAGAACCTTGGATACGTGTCGAAACTCGGAAAATCGGTACCCCATCCTTTAACGCCTCAACAGAAGCGGCAGCGAGTTGACATCTGCAGTTCCCTGTTCACCATCACAGACGTGAGCCATTTCTGGACAGAATGGTGACGGGGATCAAAAGTGGGTCCTCTACCATAACATTAAACACAAAGTGAGCACCTAAAGGGAGGCTCCGGGAACTGTGCCAAAACAGGATCTCCAGCACTGCAAACTGATGTTGAGTGTTTGGTAGGATATCCTTGGAGAAACCCATTTTGAGCTTTTTCCACGTAACCAGATCATCAAGCAAATGTCTACTGTCAGCAGCTTGAACGCATATCGACTGGATTGTTAGAGAAACGTCCTACCTGGTTAATCGCAAAGTTGTGCTCATCCACGGTGATAACGCGTGCCCACACACGGGAAGGACCTATGCTAAGATCAAGGAATGTGGCAGGGAGAAACTCCACCACCTGTCGTTTTCACCTGATCTCGCACAAACATACTACTGTCTTTTCCGAAGTCTGCAGAACCTCCTTTCGGGGAAAACACTGCAAAATATGGATGACGTGCGACGAACAGTGACCCAGTTCTTTGCCACCAAAACTGGTGGCTTCTTTCAGTGGGGAATTCAACAACTGATTGACAGGTGGCAGAGTGTTGTGGAGTGCGATTTAGACTATTTTACTTATCAATGGTAGCGTTCCAGGTAAGTTATCGTTCTTTTCCTCACGGTGCAAAAATACGAAATTACTTAGGGGATAAGCGGCATGTGGCCAGTATAAGAATTATCTACTTTTTCTTCAATACTTCGTTATTAATAAGTATCGTTCTCCAAGGAAACTAAGTAAAAGAAGAATTTAGTTCAAGGTCTCAGGGTCTCTGGACCACTGTGCGTTGGTACAAATCGATTAAGTCTTGTGGAAAAAGATCCAGTGTTTCTTTCACGGGGGATGTCTATCAATTACTTCCATTGACCACAAGAAATACTCCGAAAAGTTCTTACGAACTACTAATTGCATATTAATCCTTGTTCCATACCACCAACCCCACAGAAAAATAAAAATAAAACTGAAGGAGCGTTTTTTTAAACGAACACTGAGATTATCAATTCAAGAACTACCCTACCGAATAACATAACTAATCATTTTATATTACTGAATAACACATCCATACTCTCACAGCATTGAAGATGTATTACTTTCATGACGATTGTTTAAAATCATCTAGAGCTACAAAGCATAAGGTATTCAAAAGTAGTTAAAACCAGTATTTTTGCTGCTCTTATTAAGGAAAAATATGTAAGATTCCAAAGACTATCAATATAATTTCGTATTTTAAAATGTGAGTTGGCTAGTATTTGCATCTACAAAATACTGAAAAATTATAAAATGTTGGTACGTAATTTCCTAATGTTCTACTAAAATGTACCCAAAGGTCATTCGCTTCTAAAGCTACTGTTGTTGCGAATTTAAGTGTTCTTTAAAATAACACGGTTTTGGAGTTACTTGTCTCCCACCAGGCGCCTCTACAGGTGTTGGATAGTCTACCTTTACTGCGAGGTCGTAGAACCGACAACTCTACACCGCTAAATCATGTCAAAAATAGTAACAGATGTTTCATGGATTCTCCTGGGGTAAAATATTTCGGAGGTAAACCAGACCCCTGTTCGGATCTCTGGGAGGGGACTGCTTCAGGGGGCTCCAAGAACAGGATTAGTAAAGATTTTAGAATAGAAACGTGGAACGTACGAACGTTATACCAAACGTAAGATGGGAGTAAGCGAGACCGAAAGTATGAGCTGGACATATCAGCGATACAGGAAGTTCCGTGGGACAGTCAGGATAGCTTTCAACAGGGCAAATACACTTTCTACTATGAGGGAACACAGTATCATGATTTAGGAACAGGTTTCCTAGTTAAGAACAATATCCTCGCGGCGGTTCAGAATATAGAGTTCGTAAACGAAAGTCTATCGTACGTTACAATACGTACCCGATGGGGCAACACGGTTTTAATAAATGTCTATGCTCCGACCGATCAGGCTAATGAAAACGACAAAGACACATTTACGAGGAGCTAGACAGGCTGTTTGACCATTACCAAGGAATAATGCGAATATTGTACTGGGTGATTTCAACGCTAAGATAGGAAGGGAGGTAAAATTTAGACCTTCTATAGGCAAATACAGATTTCACGAAATCACAAACAACAATAGAGAAAGACTGATAACGTTCGCGATCTCGAAAAACCTACTAGTATAGAGCACATACTTTCAGCACAAAGACATACACAAATACACATGGGAATCTCCGGCTGGCAAAACTCTCAACCATATCGATAACGTATTACTACGTAGAGGCAAGACACATCAGCATAATGGACGTTAGGTCTTACAGAGAAGTGGAAAGTGGCACCGACAATCAGTTAGTGACACAAAAATGAGGGAAAAGTCATGCATCGCCAACAGAGAAAACAAAGGATCCAAAAAATTCGAAGTCAAACGATTGGATAACCCAAGCGTAAAAGCGTACTACCAACTGGAAATCTCAATTAGGTTCGAAATCTTAGGCGACTTTAGTAGCAATAAACAAGAAGTTAATAGGGAAATTGATGTAAGTAAGATGTGGGGGAGAATTCGTGAATCAGTGAAGGGCGCAGCGGAGGAACGTGTAGGTTGGAAGAAACACCAGAAAACAATCATTAGTTTGATGAAGAACGCCTTAAAACTCATTAACAACAAAAACAAGCAAGACAGCGATGGCTAAATAATAAAAGCGAAGCAAATACAATAAAGCGAAACGCAACACCACACAGGGTTCAGAAAAAGAAAGCAAGAATACTTGACGGAGAAGATTGAGGAGATAGAGGAAAACGGGAAGACAAATGACATACGAGATCTATACACTGGGATAAACTCGTTAAGAAAATGTTACCAGGCGAGGTTAGGGATGATTTGATATGAACGTGGAGATCTTGAGGCGGATCGAATTAAATTGTCGATGTGTGGAAAAGTTATTTCGACAAACATCTTAATGTACACAACGGAAAACAAACAGAGGAATTGGAAAATCAATACCGTAGAACCGTGGATGCCCAAACCTAGCGAAATCGAGCTCAAAATGTTGATAAAGCAGTTGAAAAGTTTCAAATCACCAGCAGGAATAGACCATATTCCAACCGAATTAATTGAAGCGGGAAAAACGACACTAATCGAGTAGCTGCATAAGTTGATAAATGTTGTATGGAGGAAGGAGAAGCTTCCAAAGGAATGGAAAACGTCAATAATAGTTCCGGTGTATAAAAAAGACGACAAGCCAGACTGTAATAATTACCATGGAATCTCGTTACTCCCAACAAGTTACAAAGTATTGCGTAATATACTGTTTATTTGCCTAAGTGTGTACGTTGATAAAATAATTGGTGATTACCAATATGGATTTAGAAGAAATAGACCCACGTTGGACCCGATTTTCGCCTTGAGACAAATTTTAGATAAAAAATGGAAAAACAATGGGAATGTTCATCAGTTATTCATTGATTTTAAGAAAGCTTATGATTCTATATAAAGGGAAAAGTTATACAGTATCCTGGTACGATTTGGAATAGAGAAAATACTGTTTCAACTGGAGTATTGATGTGTCTCAACGACCCCATAGGTAGAGTACGGGTAGGAAATAATATGTCAGATAATTTCAAGATTCACAAAGGATTGAAACAAGGTGAGGCCTTGTAACAACTACTGTTTAATTTTTCTTTTAAATGTGCGATTTTGAAAATAAAAGATGATAGAAGAGACATGTTGAATGGCTTGAATCAACTGTTCGTATACGCGGATGATGTAGATTAATACGGGAAGGTATAGAGGCACTACAAAGTAACACCGATATCTTAGTAGAAGCGTGCGATAAGTCTACAGGTAAATATAGAGGAAACAAAATGCATGATAACAAACCGAAACACAGGGAATAACGGAAATAG
>JAGDQP010000141.1:73128-104571 GCA_022664845.1 Lepisma saccharinum
TGTAACCATTTTGGTCCATTGTTCTGAATTGTGAATTTCGATGTTCTTTCTTGTTATAATATACTTCTATCTCCTTTCCTGTAGCTATGGTCGTTTACAGATGTGCAAATGGGAACTGGAACTGAATCTAGTGTAATTAGGCAGATCTGAGATAGGATTTGTTGAAGATGTATTACCAATCAATATATTTGCTTATGGGCTATAACAGATAAGTGTTTGCGAATGAGTGGCTTAATGGTTGATTTATATTTCAGTACTTGGAGGACACCTGGTCCAATTATTTACATTGTTGTGTTATGAGCTCCATTTGTATGTTATCATAGTCTGCTATATGTCTTCTGGAGTTATACGACACGCTATAATGATAGATGGATTCTGTGACAATAAATAAGGATGAACTTTAGATACACCCCAGGCCACATTTATTGATTAGTATAGCTGTTAATGTTAATGCATTGGAAAAGCGGGCAAGCACATCTAGTAAAATCATTCAGTAACCAAATCCATGCTACTGACTTACTATTCTTACCTATAGTAACAAGTTTAGCAGCAACCCACCACGTTACAGTTCTCTATTCATACCACCGAATACCTTCCCAGCTCTCGCAACATACATCTGTGCCTGGTTCATGTTGTGTGTTAAAGAACTCGGACATTCCCATATTCAATCACTGTATAGTACTCTGTTCGTATACGTTTATAAGTTTGTCCCAAATATCCTTTGCACTTATGTAGTTTAACACTAAATCTGCTACTGAAGGACTTAGCGCACTTGCAATAAATGTTGCAGCCGGCGAATTTTCACGGACATTTTCTATTCATGCATTTGTTTTCTGTGCTCTTCAGACGCATTTTCAGTATTTATGACTCATCTAAAAGTTTTCCGAGCAGTGTGTGACGTTCATATTCCAAAATAGTTTCGTAAAAAGTTTGACATTAAAAGCGTGTTTGGGAAACTGATTAGGCTATCTAAATGAGAGGGTTGCATTCAAATTGTATGTATCATCACTAAAGAAAGTAGTGCATACTCCTGACGTGTATTTTAAGCCTGAATCAGTGTGAACCATTTTACTGGAAGAAGAAACTCAAGTTCAAACTTCAGTTTCGGAGGAAGTAAAAGAATCAGTTCCGGAAGGAGTTCCCTAATCCGATGGCACGGAATGCGAAGAGGAAGATGAACCAAAGGAACGACCTAAACGTGCAACTAAACCGTAAACATGGATGATGTCTGGAAAAACATGAAATAGGTTCAGCATGTTGTGCAACTTAATGTTGGAGATCCATCATCCTACAGTGAAGCGCTCCCAAGAGTCAAGGCAATTGATGAAGAAATGGAAGCTTTAAAAGAAAACAACACTTGGGAAATGGAAATCTTCCGAAGAATGCGAAAGTTATAGAAAACCGGTCGGTGTTTCTAACCAAACTAAATTCAGATGGTACTATTCAAGGGTAGAAGGCTAGATTGGTGGCAAAAGACTATACTCAAAAAGCGGATATAGGCTACAACGAAATATTCAGTCCACTGACGCAGTATGAAACGGTGATAGCTGTGTTAGCTCTAGCAGCAACAGAAAGGTTGAAAATACAGTAATTTGATCAAAACTGCTTTCCTGAATTGTATACTGCAGGAGGAAGTATATATGCTTCAACTAGAGGGTTACAACAACAACAGTGGGCTTGTGTGTAAACTGAAAAGTTTATACGGGCTCAAGCAAGCATCTACGTGTTAGCATCAGAAACTTGATACGTTCATGAAACAAGAGAGTTTCAAACTTAGTGATGCGTATACTTGTTTGTTTGTACGTCGACGAAAAGGTAAGAAAATAATTATGACAATCTTCGTAGATTACGGACTAGTTCTAGCAAGGAGACTTACGGTAGTGTAACTCACAAATTTTAATAAAACTTTGCATACTTGTAGAACATCGAAAAATAATCGACAAGTTTTTTTATTTCGGCAATGGTGCGGGTTTAAGGGTAGAAATCACCCTGTGAACGTTAGGGGTGGTCTCCAAGCATATACAGAAAACAATCATTTAATGTAGAAGAGACAATACTGCCAGGGAGGGTTTAGGACAGCTGAGTCAGAATCGGATGTCAAAAGTACAAAATTCAAAATGGCGGATCCAATATGGTGATTACAATTACAAAAAGTCGTCTGGTTTGAAATGCTCTGCAGCTAGCCAAGAGCAATTATAGTTGGCAGGCGTACTGCGAGAAGGTGGCACACCTATTTGAAACCCCTTTCTGTAGTAATGTTAACGGGATGCTTGATGAAAGTGAGTCTCGTCACCTCTCACCATTCTGGGTGCTCATTTATAGTGAGTCCCCTCTCCTCTTACTAGTCGGGGTACTTATTTTATAGTGATTTATAGTATATTTGGGTCCAGTGTTAAACCTTGAATAATGCAATAATGCTAAGTTGGACAAGTAGGTTTAATTCTGGTAATATAATTTATTCGTACTTTAACTCTCATGCCCGAAATTTTCGCCTTCACTTTCTTTAGCGTTAAAATTGATTGTTGAATGCAATAGTGATGCTGAAATTAGGATCAAATTTTCGACTCGATTATATAACGACCGATTAAGTCTAATCAGCGATTGGTTGATGATTGTAATGAAAGACAAAGGCAAAGATAATTAAAATCCACTCACTGATTCATAATCAGCTTTCGTCGGCCAGATTCGCAAATATTATTAGGTATGCGTTGTACAAAAGCGGTTCTTTGGAAGAAAAACCACCTGAGTTTGAAAATCCCGTAACATTTTGTTTCAAAGATTGTGCAGCATTTTGCGATTTGTGTACAGTTATTGCCGTAATAAGGTGTGCGTGGTGTAAACAATGTTTGTGTATCACACTTTTTTACGGTATATCATTACTGTAAAACGTTTTCGCTATAAATTAATAATTATAGCAATTGAGGATCTATAAAGTTCTGACATAGTGAGAGGCGAGGGGACTCACTATAAATAAGCACCCCGAATAGTGAGAGGTGACGAGACTCACTTTAATCAAGCATCCCGTTAACATTAGTACAGAAAGGGGTTTCAAATCGGTCTGCCACCTTCTCGCAGTAGCCCCTGCCAACTATAATTGTTCTTGGCTAGCTGCAGAGCATTTCAAACCAGACGACTTTTCGTAATTGTAATCATATTGGATCCGCCATTTTGAATTTTGTACTTTTGACATCCGATTCTGACTCAGTTGTCGTAAACAGCCCTGGCAGTGTTGTATCTTCTATATTAAATGATTGTTTTCTGTCAATGCTTGGAGACCACCTCTAACGTTCACAGGGTGATTTCTACCCTTAAACCCGCACCATTGCCGAAATAAAAATATACTTGTCGATTATTTTTCGATGTTCTACAAGTATGCAAAGTTTCATTAAAATTGGTGAGTTACACTTCTGTAAGTCTCCTTGTAAGTAATGACCAAGACGAGATTGATTATTTCATTGATCAGTTATGGCGTAAGCTCAAAAGAACAAGTGGTGAACTTCATATTTTTCTTGGGCATGCAGATAGAACAACGAAAAAAAGCGAAATGCTCGTCTGTCAGCGAGTGTACACGGAAAACAATTTAAGGCGATTCAACATGAACGAGTCCAACTGTATCGTAACACCCAGTGACAAGAGTTGTGGTGGTTCAAGTGTTTTGCTTTTAGTGAAAGTGTGCCATTTCTGAGGCTATGGGATGTCTCATGTACCTAGCTACTGCAACGTGTCCTGATATTGCCTTTGAGGTGTCCCAAGGAGTAAGAGCTGTGGAAAGAGCAACGAAAGCTGATTAGTTGAATGTGAAAAGAATTCTCCAGTATCTAAGAGGAACTTTAAATCTTTTGTTATTCTACAAGAGAGATCGGAAGACAACGAATAAGACCTACAGTGATGCAGATTTTTTAGGTGATTTGAAGAAAAAGCGTTCAACTTGTGTAATAGTGGCAACTTACGGAGATAATGTAATTACATGGTCAAGCAAATTACAAAAGTGCAACACAGGATAAAAAAACTCATGCTTTATGTAGATAATGCCGATAATTTCATAATCGATCAAAGCATATTGAAGTGAGGCATTATTTTCTGCTGAATCTTTTCACGCAGAAAAAATCAATGTAGAGCACATTGAAGGCAAAAAACAACTAGCAGACATCTTGACCAAACCTCTTGAAAGACTGAGATTTCAAGAATAGTTTAGTCCTAAAGTTTTATTGCAGGTGTTTAATGTAATTAAAGTACAGTGCGCTTAGGAGGAAGTGTTACTAAACTTCTAGTTTTTCTTATATGTCTTTAGTAAGCGATACTAGTGTGAGCAAAAACTATGTCTGAAGACAAATATGGCGGCGTGTTCTCGTACAGAAAAAGTAACTCTCGTCCAATGTTCAAGCTGTCAGTAGTGTGTAGCTGTTGTATGTGTGTAAAGTTACTTAATAAGCAGTAAATTAAGTGTTTGCCCTTACGCACGATTCACTGAATTCAATTCCAATGTGACCAAATTAGTCACGGTAGAACAGATCTTAAACGTAAAGCAAAACTATGACTCTTCTTCGCAGAGAGGGCTTTTGATACCATACGTCATTGATGTATTATTAATGTAGAAGGATTTGATTTTCTTTTTCCTCATCAACCAAATTCTCTACCCATTTACCCATAACTTTCTTTTTGGTTCGTAGAAGAAATTCCGTCCATGCTAAGGCAATTTCAGAGAGAGTTTCTCAAGTCTTGTGGATATTATATTTTGATGATCCTAAGACATATACATGGAGATGCTTAGTGTATACCCCTAAGGTATTTATAGTTGTTTAAGAATCGGTAACAACAAAAAATACTGTCATTTATGAGAACTAATTCATGGTTGATGGACAAATTTTGTACCCGAGATCCAGAACCAGGTAATTCTAATTTTGGTCAAAACGCAATTATTGCAGTTTTGTATAGTATTCGGAAGGCCACACAGAATGGTTGTATGATTCTTGTTATAAAGATACTAAATTATGTAAAAATGTAAGTCTATTTTGTAGGTTGTCTATATAGTTTCTATCTGAAAGGAAATAGGTTTTTTTTTCGAAAACGAGGATTTGTGACTTGTGGCTCTCAGGCACAGCATTAATTTCACTTATCTCTGCAGTGAATATTAAAGTGTTTTCCGTTATACAGACGTGTACAATCTACCCATTTATCGCACATACTAGTGCTATACCAACCTAGTCCTCATTCTTACTACAATCTGTAAAGAAATCTACTCCATCTTATTATATTGAAAAATATGTGTGTAATTAATACAAGTTTTCCACTTGTCATTCAGTAAAAGATTGCAAAGTTTAATGTGGGTTAAAAGATGTTTCCATAATTTATGTATATTCATGGTAAACTGTAATAAACGTCTATGCATAAGGTATTCCTGCAATTCAATTTACCTACATTGTCTTGGTATAAGAAATTTATCGGACGGTTTAACTTAGATTATCATTTTGTTTGTTATGTCTTACAGTCATAAGTGATTCTTTATAATATTGCGATAGTAATTTGTGTTGCATTGGAATAGTGTCTCCCTCATTTTACGTAACCTACCACATAGGAAAGGTTAAGCATCTATTCACTTTTTCCTTGAGTTTCTTAGTATATAGAGACTAATTCCTATGGGAATCAAGATATATTCCAAAGTATTTGTAGTGATCAAGAATTTTATAAGTAGTTAAGCAATTACTGTAGTATCCTTGAATTTACGTTTCTGGAGAAACATATATTTAGAGTTGTCCTTTAATATTGTTAGATCCTTGATTTGAAGAGTATCATGAATTTTGATTATAAATTCCTCAAATTTAATAAAAGTTGTAGATGTAATAGGTTACAATGCTCGTATGCTGTGAATTATATCTTTGTATTTCGCAAATATAAAAATTGAACAATAGAGAACTCAAATACGATTCTTGCGGCAGTTTGTTTATCACATGAGACTCATCTCGCTCTTCCATAACTGATGTTCCATAACAGATTCCGTACTGGTAATTTTGTAAGGGATTTTTTCCCTGAAGAATAGGTCCTACTTACTAAAGTGTCTATACAAACGTTATCAAACCCCCTGAATATCTTCGAATACTACCACGACCTGTTAATTATTCTGAGATGTTTTGAAGATAGTTAATGCTAGAGTCAGGATAGTTTCCTGAGTTGAAGAATTTTTATGAAATCCAAATTTACATGGATGAAAATAATTTCATCCAGAACCATTTTAATTAATAAAGTTCAAATATTAATATTTACCAATACAAGAAGATAGTGTGTTTGGACGATGACAATTATCTAATCTAGAATCTTCTCCTATTAATAAAATAGTTATAACAGTTTGCTTAATCCAACTGCTCAGGGCTTTCACTGTCCTCAATATTCTATTAAAATAAGAAACTATATTTTCTGAAGCTATTTCAGGAAGATATTGAAGAAATTCTCTAAGTGATTTTTTTCTATTCCTGGACTAGGATTGTTTGTTTAGCACAATAGATGACCTATCCCATTGAAGGTAATTGATTTACATAAATCCTGCACAACCATTTGGGACTGGAAGAAAGAAACGGACTTAGACCTTGAGTGATAGGTATATTTTTTGTTCCTAAGACGTTCTTTAAACAAAATCATTGTTCCATGAAATATTTAATGTATTAGTGATATATGAAAATCCATTCCATATATTTCCAATTGCCATATATATTTGCTGGGTGTGGTACCATTAATTTTAATTCAATATTTCAATATTTACACATTAAGCCGTCAAATATTCCAGTTTAGCCTTCGAAGGCTGTTTTCATAATTTATCCAATATCCTGTGAAGGTTTGAATTTGTATTTGAATTTTCTTTATGGTCTTTAGGCATCTAAGGCTCAGGGCGATCCTGAGAAGGAGTCTAATAAATTTTAAAAGGCTTCCTTTAACTTTACCCCTTATACAATCTATTATCCGCCAATGAAAGCTTGGATATTTTTGTTTTGAAATTTTTAAACGTTTAGGATATACATGAAATAGAGCAATATTGATTTATTCGACTAATCCTTCATATATACTAACAATTGATAATTGCAGGTCCTTGGTAGTAATAATCTAACATCATCTAACACGTGCCAATGAAATTTATGAGCAATATATATAATTTATATTGAGAAAAACATAGGGAGAAAAACTATGAATGTCTCTAAACCTGGCAGGTCATTTTGAATAGCTTAGTATTCTCCATTTGTTTCTACAAGTTCGACAGAGATAATCCATATACCGTTGCATTAGTCATGGGCATCGGTGGGAAAATCTATTACTGTGACTCTAAAACTGTCAGGACCCAGCATTCGCTTAGTAATCTCCATTTGTCCCTGTGACTTCGAATCTAAAACGGGCAGTCACCGGCATTCGCTTAGTAATCTCTATTTGTCGATACGATTTTGACTCATTCTTTTGGATACGTTATGAGATTATTTGAATTTATACCGGGGCGCTTTGGTTTTGTTAATAAAAAACTTTACTTAGCTTATTAGAACAGCAATTTCGCAGTCTATTATTAGTTGAAGCCACGTAGGATATATTTGGAGATGAACTTTAGATACTTTCCAGGGTGAGGAATCGCCGCCTTTGCACCAATTCTAGCCATTTCCTAGCAATTTTAGCCATTAAATCTAATTAATTATGGCCCGAACCAATTAATTTAACTTCAACTAATCAAAGAAAGTCCAACACTATCTAAACGTATTTCAACGATCCAGAGGAGTATTTAAAAGGTAGTCATGTAGGATAAGGTTAGAATAATTTATCTGTGCCCTTAACCCACCATCGGTCGTTATATTTTGTAACGCGATAGGTCGATTGTGAGGGGATCCCTCACGTTTATTTTATTTCGTTTCTATTTTTTTAAAACTTTGTCCACTGCCCTCACACGTAAAAAATATGCGTTTGCGTTATTATTATGGTTATAATTTTGTAATTTCAGTTGATGTTTTGGACTATAAAACCTTTTTTCGTTTGTAACATTGAATTAATAATGTAACATTAAAATCTATTTGAAGATTTATTAAAACATATGGAAAGTGAAGTATATTCAACTTGTATTTGTGTTCGTTATTTAACATCCTACAGGAAGATACACAGGAAACACATATGTGAAAATTATTGGAAAAGGAAATAAAGGCAACTACTAAACTAAACCTAAATGAAATATTGCGATTCTCTTCTTCCAATAGCCATTACCTTATCTGTTCTGCCTCTGGATCTATTTTACCTCGAAATCACATCAGCGCACCGACAGAAGATCGAAAAAATACAAACGCAATAGGTCGGATGTGAGGGATGCTTTCAGAAACAGAATAAGCCTATCACTATCACAGCTCTGATTCACACTGGGTACGTGACTGGTCGCTGATAACTTTTCTGACCACGCACAGTATTCTAATCTCCAGCTAGGCGGAAGCACAAGTCAATGGACAAAGTTTTAAAAATACAGAAACGAAATAAAATCAAAAGTGAGGGATTCCCTCACAGCCGACCGATGGTGGGTTAACAAATATTAAAACAGAACCTGTGAATAACCACATGAATCGAGAGCTTAGACCTGACTAGGGATACTATATTGAAGCCCTTTTATATTCCAAATAATCGGAATGAAATGTTGAACAGGAACCATACAATTGAACCCTATTGTTTCACATTGTAAAAACACGTTGACGTTAGTGCAATTTTTAAACTCGGGTGTGCAATTTTGGCGATATTACTGTCATATGCAAGACCACAATGTAGGTAAAATAATAATAAACTAGAATATTTGTGGCGATGAAGATATGATGCACGGCGCATGCAATTCTTATAACAAAATAGATCTACTTCGTTTCCTTGTAGTTTGCTAGCGTATGAGCTCCGCATGCCCCTTTTGTAACCTGACGGTGGACTCAAACCAGCCCAAGTCTAATCAAACATAAACTTACCAAACTTATGTTACTGAATAATCTGTCCCTCAAACGGATTTGTTAAACAGTGAGAGATTCGAAAAATGAAGGGATTTGTTAAACAGTGAGAGATTCAAAAAATGAAGGGCGGCGGAACCTAAATTCATAGATATTATTTCAACTGGGCATATTTTTAGGAACTCACTTGGTGAATAACATGTTTGTGAATCAGTTAGGTTCATGTTCGAATGAGCTGCTCAGGAACACTGTGGAAACAGACGTTGGGAAAAATGTTCATGCTATTGCAGACGAGTTAGGCATACTCCATAACACTGTCAGTCTGCATTTCCGTGCAATCGGTAAAGTGAAAAAGTTCCATTAATGGATGCCACATGAGTTGACACCGGCAAACAAGAATCGCCGTCTGGAGGTGTGCAGTTCTTTGAGTTTAGGGGATAAGCGGGACGGTTTTCTGCATCTAATTCTCACTTCAGATGAAAAATGACAATCGTAAACGGTCAGAAAAATGCTTGGATTATGACCAACATGTCCAAGACGGTGTCCTAAACCCCCTCTTCACCCACGGAAGGTATTATTCGGATATGGTAGGAGTGATCCATCATGTATTTATCAGGTTCAAGCCGTCACTGCAGTTCATTACAGTGCTGAACTCCATTAAATTCACCACAAACTTGCCCGCATTTAATCCAGCAGTGGTCAACAGTCGTTGTGTGTTAGTGTTGCATTACAATGCCCACCCACACGTCGCGTAAAGCAGGTGCAGGCTCTCCATAAGTTGCAGTCTGAACCCCATTCTCACCCGCCTTATTCCCAGATCTGTCTCCTACTGACACCACATTTTCCGGCATCTTGATCACTTTTTGGCAGGGAAGACCTTCTCAGATGACTATTTACAACCATACCTGGATCATATGCTAGAACCTAACAGCACCCATACTCTAAACAATCATCTTTAACAACAAAATGAATTACACCCCAGGTTTAGATCGCCTTGTCAGATTTAAATCCCTTTAATAAACTTATCAAAACAGGACCTACAATAATCCTACAAATTCTGTTTGACATCTGCCACTCCGGGCGATATCCAATACAATGGAAGATCTGCAAGATTTTATTGATCACCAAACCAAACAAGTCTCCATATGTAGTATCATTCCATCATTCAATACAGTTAACTTTCTTTCTAATCAAGATCTTTATTTTTAAATCGTCGTATTACACAAAACAATCTACAAAAAAATCAGGACAGTATCGTGTTGCGACGAGTAAACAATTCTTGTCCAATTCTTGCGACGAGTAAACACAATTGTCATCAAATGAGGCGTGTGCGCGAACAAAACTCTATCTTTTGACATGTAACACAGACTTTTGTTTGCGCATACGCCTTAATTATAATTGATCACATCCTTCCTACCGAGTGGTCGTGGGTCAGTGGTAGAGCGTTGACTTACTATTCGGGAGGTCGTGGCTTCAATCCCACCGGTCGACCATCCTGACAGGTTTTCCAGATGTTTCCTCATTCACATCAAGCAAATGTCGGGATGGTACACTCAACTTAGACCTGGCCAAAATCTTCCCCTCTCCTATCCTTGCCTGAACCTTAGATGCCCAAAGGCGATAAATAAAATTAAAATTCAATTACATTCTTCCTATCTGTTATTATTTGATTAGAAAGAACTTCATCAGGTGTGGCACTAAAACTATTAAACTATAAATTACATCTTCCTGACAGCTGTATACGGCTCCACTCATTTCTTGCAGGATGCCTACTTTATATCAATATAAGTTGAACCTTATATTTTCCTATATTTCTGAACACTGGAGTTTTGCAAGGATCCATACTTTCACTTTTACTGTATATCATGTATGCTGCTGATATGCCACCTATACGGAAAATATCAAAGTCCTCCATTATGTGGACAACACGGCTTCCATCCTCAACAATTACACTATATGAATACATATATGTTTTACTTTTTACTGTTTTACATCATCTTGGATCATTACCCATTAAATATATAACTAAAGTTATTGAAAACGATTCTGGGTACAATTCATTTTGACAGCACCATTATCACACTGTCTACGTTCACCCACAGCCTCTTCAATGCCTAATGACTAGGCCCTCATCAACCATGACTCAGAACGAACCAACAAAGCCTCATTTCAACATATATAATCTAGGGCATTTCTCACGACATTACAACATTTGTACTTCTACTGTCATTAACCTAGGCAGTTGATGTGCTGATTGGACCTGAGCTTCACCAAAACAGAAGATAAGCTTACAGTCATTAAAATAATTTATCCTCGTAAATTCTTTGAGATAATGCGCTTCACCCAGAGTTAATTTCAGTCATGAGCTTTTTCAGTTAAATACTTCACCGGCATTATGTGTACACGTTCGTTAAGACACCCTGCCCCTATATTTATTCATTTTTTCACTATAACATTTATAGTTGTATCAGCCAACTTGCTTTCCTATCTTAACAGATCTGCATCTCTATGCCATTACCTGCTGCATTATTAACAATATGTATAGGTTTATCATTTGCTCATATTTCTGTATTCATTTATTTACTTAGTATACCGGTACTGATGTCAGATAACAATGACGAAAAATAGTGAAATGATGTAAACTAATTTACTTCCGCAAATTAATTTACTAATTTCACCTGAAGAAAGGACATAGCCCTTTGACAGGAAAATGGACAAAAAATAATAATAATGGCCCATTTCAAGTAAATTATTCAATACGTTGTGACCTATTACTAGAAGGGATGTCCAAGTGAATATCGAACATTTGTACTTTCATACATTAAACTTCCACGTTAATCATTTTAACAAAATTTGGATTTAGATCAATATCATATACCTAGTATGGACTCATGGTTGGCCTGTATAACTAAACCTTAAGTCGGAAATATTTTAACGGCTAATGAGTAATTACAATGTCTAAACCCTAAACGTTTGGTTGAAGATTAATTAGTTTCCAATAAAAAAACTGCATCTGGATCTTCTTGATTGATGAGGTCCGAAAGAAAATATCTTTGTTCTCTAAGAGAGTAATTATTCCAATGAATAATCTTAATCGTTTGGAAATCTTCATCAATCTAATCAACGGTTACGGAAATTCCCTAACTCTTCAATATTTTGCATTTAAGAATTTGACAAAGACCCTCCTGGCAGCTGGTAATAATCTATTTATCTTTTTAATTTATGCGTGATGATAGAAAGCGAGATAAGTCTTCCAATATTTTTAATAACTATTAAAAGTCGACTTTCCGTGCCTTTAGGACCTCTTCTTTGTCAACATAATTCTTTTAAACGATACCACAATGGAAGAGTTGCGAGATTTAGACTTCCTATCCTCCACTGTAGGAATTTCATTGACCTTGTTGATATATGTAATTTTACCGGCCCCCTCACCTTAATGTGTTCTACTCTTTCATTACCTAGAACATAATTTACAAAATACGGTGTGAAATGGGTACCTTTTAGCATCAAACTTAAAATACGTGGGGATTATTGGAACAATGCATATCCAGCAAACTCCTATACATCCACTAGACCTGCAGTACCAATCTTTATTAATGCTAATACTTCACAATTAAATTCTTGTTATTACAGCTGGAGCTTGGTAGATTGTGTAGTACGTTCCTTGTAACATTGTCGTATTTTTATGAATAAGCTGTTAGATGAGTTTGTATTTCCTTTCTGGCAATTTAAATCTCGCTTTTTAGAATAATAAATTATAGCTACAGCAAAGTCAGTTGATATCCCTAAATACTTCTCTATATGGTCAAAGAGGGTACGTGCCCTCGTGGGGTAGCCTACAATCAATGAAACATAGTTACTACTACTTGTCATCAAGGGATTCTTTCGGAAACCCTTTACACGTTGGTTTAGCTATCCAGAACCGCTCTGGGTGCGAAAATTTTATACACTGTGTTATCGTTTGCAATTTTGGATTTACTTCGTTGTCTTTGTCTCACGTAAAATATGCATATGAAAGGGATGTGCGTGTGTTTCAAATCTCAAGTGCACTTATTCAGTAGCTACGCGGGTGGGATAATCATATTCACCCTGAATTAGTTTCGTCATCCTAGTAACTTTTATCACTTCTTACTTAGGATTGATACCAGTTAAAATTTCTTCTTCCGAAATGCCGATTTACTCTTTACACTAATCCGCATTTATACAATAGCAATGAAGATATATGTGCTTCAATGTCCATAGTAGTGAAAACGTTTGTTATATAAAACGTTATTAGCCTCTTTTGCAATTTTAAACTGTAATTGAACAATGAACATCTGCAATAAAAGATACAGATTCTAATTTAAAGTTAAGTTTATTGTTTGTTATTAAGGAGAATTAGATTGCAATTGGTTATTTGTTGTGATTCCACAAATTGCTACATGCAGTGATCTCGTAGGATTTAGGATACTGCACCTCTGTAAGAGCCTTTCCTTGCATCTTACGGATTTTTCCTTTTATTTCACTGAGCCCATGCTTCACCGTATCATGATCCCGAAATCATTTTTCCTGAAGGCGAATTAAACAGGATAGAACTTGGTGTACTTTTTCATGAAACTGGAATAACATACGAGCCCCAGACAGATGCTCTTCATTATCATTTTCGATATATCACATTCATAATCAAAGAAAATAATAATCCAGCAAACAAGACTTATTATTAAGCGCGGAAAAATGAGTGCAACAAATTACTTCTTAAGCAAATAAGGTTCTCTTTTATCTCTGGCAAACTTTCTTCTTAGACAGAAAAAAGTGTCAAACTGTTTAAAAGAAACATGCAACTAAGCGTCACTTAAAATATTATGTGCAGTATGTATGAACACTTACTTGATTTACACAAAAATCGCTGTAACCACAATATTAACTTGAACAGCTTCTTAAGTATGTCTGTGTTTCGCTGTTGATCTGTATTTAACCAACCAGAAGTTTGTTGGTCAATTGTTCAATGTATAGACTGTTCTATGCCTGATTAAGTCTTACTTTAGTGCATAGCATACGTTACTATCAAAGTTGCACTACCACATGTATTACAAGAGTGTTATATCCATTAAATCATAATTTTTATAAACATTATCACAGAAGCAACTTATAAAGAGCGGATTTCAAAACCGAAATACGTTTCCATGTACAGTTTCAACAATAACATTTTAAATGATAATAATATGTAAAGGGTAATATTATTGTTGCTAATGAAACTTTGGATATTTTCAAACTTAATACTGGTCGGAAAAATAGTAATGAATAGATTATGGTTGAAGAACAATTTAAACCCAAAGTGTCTATATTTTACTACAACATGGCGAAATCGTGTTGCAAGTGCGATCAAGCAGAATTGATCAGGGTTTGCCTTTTAATTGGAAAATATTCGAATTGGAGATAAATCGGCTAGTCAAGCTGATTAATGTTTTCCCTAGTTTCCCTCCATCACATAAGGCAAACACCGGGAATGTATTGTATCTTTAGTTAAGACAAATTTCGGCCCATTTCACTTCCTTGTTCAGCAGACAGTAGCTATACATGTTATTAATGTGAAAGTGCTAACTTACAGATTGCTGAAAATTACGTAAACCTAAAATTTCAATCCTGAAAGTATCTTAAAAGTGACTTTAATTCATTGACGACCAAGTGCAGGAAGGAGTAGTTAACCATGCGTTAGTTGGCCATGTTAAATTAGTTATCTTGATGTAACCACAATTTCCATTCCACCATTGTCTACGGTCATTCTGGTTATGAAACACCGGGTAACTCACGGTCAAATCTAGCCTAGCGTAGGGATGTCGCTCACTTATATTCCTTTGGTTTATGATTGGTTAATGTTTAGAAGACGACGAAGTACGAAATTGCGTATGTTGTGTGTGTAAACAAATAATGAAAGTAATCTGACGAGTGGAGTACGCAAAGTAAAAAAGTTCACGGGTGCTTGTAGTATATAAGTATAATAGATGAGAACAACTAGTTGCAAATAGCACATTACTATTGATATCAGACGTGAAAATAAAGATATACAATAATTCTGAGAGAAATGTGTTCAACATACATATACTCCACAAGAAACTTTCACTTGAAAATACATTCACCCTCAGCTGCATAACATACGGAGTTGTTTTGATACTCCACCTTGAAGGTACCTTGCAAAGTATGGCCCAATAAGTTTCGTGGAATAAAACTGATTCTGGACGCTATATAGAAATATCAATTTTAAGACACTCGTGCCTGAAACTCATGACCTGTGAAAATATCGGTTATACTTTAGATACTCCCGCGGATCGCTCAAAGGAGTGAGTGTTCGCTTGGATTAGGCGGATAAATTTTACTTTATTGATAGGGATGAATGAGTGTTATTTAGAGATTAAGTTCAAAGTTTTGGTGTTAAACATATTGTAAACTAGTAAAGATAGTAGCATCTCGATTGTTCTTGTTGAATGGTGGCGTAAGTTTGAAATACTTTTGTGTGGTTTCGTTTATTGTCCGTCTGAGAGAAGCAAGATGACTATCATATTAAAATTATTAAATTCATTTGATTATGTTATAGAAGGATATCTGTTTACCTCAGTTGTCTTGTCTACATATAATTAATATGGAGATGCGTATTATTGGTGCAATTCTCTTGTGTAGAGACTGGCCTGGTTTGGAGATTTCCATTGTTTCTAAATAAATAACATATCGTATACAGTCTTGTCTGTATCAGAATAACCCACGCAAACTTAATATCATTGTCTTGACACTCAGAGTTCTATTGTACATATACCGCAATATACCTAATAAAGTATCAGTGCTGGCAATATAGAACTGTAACATCTATGGTTCACCACATCTAACAGTTGAGCCATACCAGTCATTCCCTTGCAAATAATTATCTCAGGTACTTCTATTCACACATAGTGACAGTCAACAATCCAAAAGGTGATACGAAATGTCATGTGTCACTATTTCATTTTCACTCGAGTTTTTCACCATTGGCAAATGTTGCGGCAGGCAAGGAATACTAATGGCGTCACTTCGTCTTTTGTTATAAAAGTAAAGAACACGATGTGAAGGGAACGACATAGAATGAAGACGGTAACTTAGGTCAGGTTAGATTATTTAATTATACGCAATGCACATTACTTTCAATACTTGATCCATGTACTTGCCTGCAACACAAAGGCAACAAATTAGTTCCACGTACTTTTCACTTTTATTTCACATTTCCATGACTCGATACTGTTATATTTTGCCTCTCAACACTTTCACAAACTTTAGAAACATTGCATTTCGTATATACAATTTACATTTTTTTCGGGGGGATAAGGGGGCCTGAATAGGATAGCCGTTATTAATTAGTTTACCGCTTAGAATCCGTATTCCTTACTTAAGTAGATTGATTGATTTTTTACTAACGTCCTAAACGAGCTGGTAAGGTACTAAGGACAGGAACTACAGTTTAACGTGGGCTCCGTACCACTTTTCCCCCCACCGGTAATCGAACCCGGGATTCCTTGATTACTCCTCAGTTAGGGAATATCTGAAGTCCATCTGGAACGCCTTTGATATAACTTAGGATTGTCTATAACTTAGAGGACCCATCATTTTTAAACTGCAATAAGTTTACTATTTCTGCAATACATTATTCAACGAAGTCATATTAGTTTTCCTTTTATGAGGCATTAATATATTGTGTTGTACCATGACATCTGAAGAAAAAAAAACAGAGACAGGGGAGACTGCATGCTATATTGAAGGCATATCCTATACGTATTTGATCACGGAATTAAAGTTTGTAGATAGTTGTACCAGCAGATGTGTTGCATCTTGCATTGAAGGAAATTGCTGAATTTTAAAGTATACAAGTGCAAAAAATGGGAATAAATATGATTTCCTACTGAAGCAGTAAAGTATTAGCTACTATTTATAACGTAAGCTAACCTAACTTTCCCTATGGAGGGGGGTCAGTAATGTACTGCCTTGATCCCCTTCAATAGGACATGGAAATTTCACTCATTGGATATGAGTCGTTCTCAAAATAAACTCCTCAACTTTCACACAGCGTTGGTTGCACAATTAACGAAGTGATCGACTTGTAGCCCCGTGGTTAAACAGTGGTTAATGAATGTGCACTCAAGTGGAAATGTGTAGGAAGGAAATAGGGTTCAACGTTGTTTATATTGCATGAAAAGTGAACACGACACACGGAAGTAGCGACTCATAATGCGAGAATACAACAGACGTGTTTGGATCCAATCTTATATTCACATCTCTGAATATAGGGCCTTCATAAAGTTTGCTCCAACACCTGTATTTGAGGAACGAATAGAAATATGATAAAACGCCGAAACAAGTATTCTGTTATAGTATATTAAGAAACAAACACTTTTAGCTGTAAAAATCACTTATAGGAGAAGAATAGGTGGCGTCAATTCAAAACTTTTAATTTGCAAGGTGAGTAGAGTAATGTATTGTTTGAATTGTCTTGATCGAAGAAAAATTGGAGCAAGTCCGGGACCCATATGTTGAACCTATTCAAAACAGCGGAGTTTAAATCCGAAAATAACTTTTGCTCAAGCTGTAAGAAACGAACAGGAGAGTTCGAGGTAGCATAATGCTCTTCTAACAAAGTTAATCAATGTGCTATTGTTTTTAGACAGTAACGGTCGTAAGATTCGATCCTCCTCGTTAGAAATTTGCTTTCACCTTCATAAAGTTTTCACCTCTGCATTTCCGGAATGGGTACATTCAAACTGTTTGCCTTTATTCGAGCTTCAAGAGCCAAGTACACTGCAAAAACCGCTATGACAATTCAACGCTTTTTGGTGTCCTCCGAGCAACTATCACTTTCTTGTTTTGAATGAACAACATTTGTTACATAATTTAGGTGATTCAACACTGTGATAATACTGCATTGTATCAGCATTTACAACGCATGCATTGTGCTGAATTACCAAAAGTAAAACGTTTGTTGTATTGATTTAACACAGAAAATAGTGACTGCCCTGGAACACCGAAAGGTGTTGACTTAAAACATTTTTTTTTGTGTATTATTTACACGATTTACTTGTGCGCTATGAAGCAATATTACCAACTATAAAAACGGTAGCCCTCAATCACAAAGGGAAGAAGTCTTTAAGGAATAGTGAAGCAAGTCCAAAGGGAAGGATGTAAACGAACCCATTATGGACGAAGCCTAGCCAAGCAACAATGGATGGACTACCAACGAATAGAGTACTGTCATTTGTATAAGTTTGATAGAGTAAGTGACATAAAACTTTCCAACTAATGCATGCGATATATGTGCGAGTTCTGTGAAGGACTTGCCAGAAAATACAAAATGTTTAATTTCATATGCTTGTCTTGTAATATCAGGAAGATCATTATAACATCTTAATATATCATATTACAACACGTGCTGGTTGCCAATCATCAAACTAGAAGTAAATTTATATTTTTCACCGGGCACAAAGCAAAGCATGTTGAGATTCCACACCTTAATAATGCCATTGCTATTATATCGACAACTGCGCTTAACATTGTAACCAAATAGCATAAGGTTGACACGTTGTTCAATAACTAAGTTTATTGCGCTAGCTTGCTGAAGGTAAGGTAAGTTTAGTCTCTGTTAGTAACATTTTCAAAGTCATCATATTCCCTGAAACCACTTCATTGTTTTTTTCAACAAAATTAGCGTAATCATATTTTGCTGCTTGTCTATTCAGAACTATAAAGAAGAGTTGTGCAAACTGGTATGTACAGTATATACTTTCATAAGAAGTGAAGGTATATATATATACCTGTTCACTATGTGTTTGTTATTTTATTGGTCAAGCAATTTAGATTTCCCTTTGTCGTAAGTTCATATCTAATGTGTGATATTTTAGTGAATTGAATTTATTCCTGGATGATCGGATATGAAAATAATTTTGTGTATGGAACTTGTAAACTGGAAAACTGATTTTCAGTCAGATAAAATTAATAGTCTTAAAGCATACTGTATAACAAAGATTTAAGAATAGCATACCTTTCAGCTTCAGAATGCAGTGCAATATTTAAGAAAATATGTATGATACTAGTAAAGGAACAGAATCACACTTTGAAGACCATAAGGTTTGAGTGTAGAATTTACGCTTGGTGCAAATTGGTAAGCATATTTTCTAAATAACGTTTAGTCTCCGTGACGAGCTTCATGCCATTTTATATCTTATATTTATTTACTGTCATAATACATTGAATTAAGTTCTCTATTTCTATAAAACTTTTTAATGTATCTTCAAGGTTAAAAATTTGTACGTGAGAACTCGGAGAGCTTAAGTCCAATTTTGGTTCGAGCATTTGGACAAAATGCTCGAAAAGCCTCAAATAATGTTTATTCGACTCATGTTGTAAACATGTTAATAATGTAAATAAGTAAGTCTTGCGTTTTTATCCGTTTAGTTTCCATATAAAAGGAAGTAGTTTTCTGTAAAACAAGGTTTCGTGACTTACGAGCATCTAACTCTCAGGTTTAAAAATACGTATTGCTTTCGGCTGTAGAAAGCTCCCCAGTTCATACAAGAACAAATCGTATTTGTTCGTAACACTAGAAAATCTAAGGCCAGTGTGGAGGAAAATCATCTAAAATGAACATTTATGTCAATTTATTATCGATCTCGAAAACTTAGGGCACATTCGCTCATAGGGTTGTAACTATCCAATAAACTCAAATCTTTGATTGCATTCTAAAAGAAATGTAATGCTTTATTTCAGGCAAGCTTGGTTCAAACTATAGTTACTCTGTCGCCCAATCCTTTGGTGCTACTACATGATTGGGTAGTTTCACTTGGCTCATGGTAAGAAGTTGAAATCTAGAGAATAGTTTACTTCATTTAAGAATGTTAATTATACTCCTCTTTCGCCAAATGCTAATTCTCCTCCATACTTAACTAAAGACCAATTTCCTTGAAAATAATATTGAGTAAAATCTGAATTTATCATTATAATATGGAGCATAAAGTAATACTAGTAAATTATATATCTGTCTGGCAAAAAGAAGCTGCTTTATAAGATATCAATGTTGTGAAAGTTCATTTATTTCTTTTTCTTGCAGCAATTATAAGCACATGGATTTAACTACATGAACACAATACTAAGCAAGGTTTTAATTTGCTGAATATCTTTAAACATCGTTTGGAAGTCTTTGTAAAATGAATAGTGTACTATAGCTTACAAGTCATTAGACAAATAACAAGGTTTATCGTCGAGTCGACAGGGTGTAAAATATTTTAGTAAATAAGTTTTCGTTTTTGTTTTAAATCTTAGTGCATTTTATTCCATCAAATATTTTGTCTAACAAACCATTAATAAGAGAAAATGAAAACTTTATTTATTAAAGTTTGTGGATATAAAAGTTATCTATATAACAATAAAAATAATTTATAAGATGGTACGACAATCGTCACATACATTTTCCCCTTGTTCTGAAAATTCAATACTTTGGACTTATCTGGTCTTAAATAGAGTTGAAATAAAACAAACACAATTCCAATGTGCATTAAAGTATTTAACAAATTCGACTCTTCAATAATCTGGTGTTGTAAACTAAAATTAGATTTAGGTTCTTCCATCAATACAAACTTTAAGTTATGATATGTTTCCATTGGTCTTACTTGCTACAGACGCTGGCGTTGTTTTTAAGTAAATTTTACACATGGAGGGACTAAGGTCAGATGCAGTCATGTAGAGTTAACCAGTACTCCCTTTCATCGTCAATAATAGGCATTTTGCTATTTAATCCCAGTAGAATATTAACTTTCTCATTATATCCTCTGTAATATATAACATGGCGTACTTTAGGACTAAAACAAATATAAATCGAATCGTGTATATGATGTCTTAATACTATTTTCTAAATAAATTAGTTTAAATTCAGTATGAAACAGATATATTTGCAAGTGTATGTTTCGAATTTGTATCAATAAATATGAATGATTGAATATGATGGCCTCTACTCACCTTCAGTATACGTCGTTTTGCTAGAGAGATCACAAAAAAGCGTATGTTATATACTTACCGTTAATTTCGTATTTTCTCCAGATTAAATTTTCAGTGGCATGCCAACAGCTACAAGTTGTAGCGTAATGAAAAGTAAACTGTGTCGAGCATTTTCAACGAACAGTGATAGCTGTATTACAATATTACTTCTGTGATGGCCGTATTAAAATATTATATTTTTCTCCACTCCCTGATTTGGGTAATTTTTTAAGCTTTATTTCGATATATTTATGCATGCATTTAATATTTGTTAATGTTTCCATTATTTAATTATCAATATATCGATATTTCAAGCACGTGAATCACGTATAGATAATATTATGACGAATTAGAATTAAATTCATGTATCTTTATAAAATTATTTGAATAAAAAATTGAAGTTACAAATACATGAATATAAAATATTGGTAAATGTAGGAATGTTAAATAATTTACATATTATTACAAAAGTTCCGAATTCATTTAATAACGAATTCATCCAATTGCTTACAGCTTTTCTTCTTTAAGAAGATCTTGTAAAAAAGGAACCTTTGAACGTTACAAGAATTTAAAAGATATTTCTTAACCGGCGCTAACAAAAGATAATTAGATCCCTAGTACATTCTAGCCTTCGAAGTACATAAATAAACACACTGAGCAGATTATAAACAAATTCATGAAAACCTAAAACTAGGATGAGTTATATTACTCCATGAAATGATTATGAGAATATGATGAAGAGGAATGAAGCACTGTCTTTAAAACAAATGATGAAAAGAATTTTATACAACTTTATTCTAAATATTGCCAAAACAAGTTGGTCACATTTGGTGTGAGAGCCCAATTATTACAAATTTGACTGCTGCCAATTGGACATTCGAGAAAGAATCAAATTGGGGAAAAGTAACTTAGAAGTCACAATAAACTTAACATAGATCTAATGTTACGGTTCCATTCGATCTAAAAGCCATTTCATGTAACATCTTATTCTAGTATACACGCCTGGTACACCATCTGTTCCACAATTTTTAGCCCCGAACGAGACTACTCCATGAAGGTAGTAACGAGGAGGACCATTCAGGACCTCAGGTTTCATCAGGGGACCTCCACTATCCCCGCCACAAGAATCTTGATTAACGACTCCTCCAACACACATCTGCGTTGATTTAATGGTTGCGTGGCCCTGGAATTCCTTCTCACAGACAGAGTTATTTGCAATCGGTAGAGAAACAAACATCAAAACATTACTCGTCTTTCTAGTTGCTGAAATAGAAAAAGGAACAATTTAAAATTAGAACAACTGAGTGAACGTCAATATATAATATAGGATGAATGCTGAGAAATCTGTCAAAAAGCATTGCATTGAAATGAGAAAAAACATCGTATATCTTTATCTTGGACTGACGCAATTAAATTACTTTAATTTAGGAAATAACATGGAAATAAGAAAAAGAATATCAGAGCTAGTACACAAAAGCTAGCATAACGTACGTAAATTAATAATATCAAGTATGTATTAGAACATATCGGTTTATATTTACGTTTGACCTATTACATGCAACGTAAATATAAGGTTATTTATTCTCTATTGTAAAGCCTTATACGTGTAACCAATCAGATATCGAGCTGCTGTTGAATTCAATAGACAACTTGCAACAGCGTATCTCACTCACATTCTGATTTATTCTGATCTTATTTATGAATGTTACTTTAATGGTAGAGAAGAACTAATGTACGAAGTGTTACGTTTACAATAATTTCATTTGAATTGATTATTTCATAATGTAAATCTCTGCACCATGTAACATGTTATTTAGCACCGTCATCTTCAGTAGATAGCAGTACTCTCGATATTTTTAATCAGTGAAGAGATCGTTATAAAAAAACAGTTTTACTTAAAACTAAAAATATGCTAAGATTTATGAACTTATGACAATGCTTGACTTTGTAACTATGTTATAACATTTATTTGCAACTTGTATTGCAATTTATTACATGCAACTTGCAACATTTATTTGCAATTCATTTATAACATTTATTTGCAACTCGCAAGTTCACGCAATTAGCATATTGGTTTAGTTTATGTAGACAATTGAATTCAAAACATATCTTTTTAGAATACTTTCGCTTTCTATTTCATGAATCCATTATCTTCTCGGGTTACTGCGTTTCCTGTCTTTTCCTGTCAGCATGAAATACAGGGGAAAATAATTACCCAGGTATGGTAATATTAACATGTGAAGTAAGGCAAAATATCTGAGACTAAACCAATAGTTCGCTTGAAATTTATCGTTCTAAGGTATTAATCAAAATGACCTCTTTTGGATAGATCGCATTTACCCTCTGTTTTGATGATTCTTTATTAGTGTGTATTGGCAATTTCCCCCCTTTTTACAGGTATGGTGAATAAAGAAAAGCTAACAGCAAATATGAAAGAACACGATGAAAATTTCTAATTTTTCAAATGGTTTCAAATTACACCGTTTGATAATCAGCTGTGACCTGTTCTATGATAACTACTCCTGAGGTCACTCGCATTTGTCTTGGTTCTTATTGGTCTCATGTAAGACGTGGCAATTTATATCTAAATTGGATAAAATTTATGTTACGTTAAGTTACGTATATTATACTAATTTTTGTGGCTCAGCTTTTATGCTAACATTTGATCAAAAAAGTTGAAATATTAAAAAAATTCTTAAAAATTAGCATTGACAATTAAAACTAATATTTGAAAGCTGAGCTTCCTATGCGATTAGTTGGATATTAGTAGGAGACTCGCTCCCCTAAAATATTGTAAGTAAAGCTATTTCTATAAAAATCACAAACTTTCTGCAATACCAGCATTGTAATGATTGTGGGATGCAGTGACGCATATACAATATATGATCAAAAGTATTCGGACATCTACCTGAATGTGAAGTATGACTTTGGGCCGCCCTCCATCCGGAAACTGGCACTCCAACATTAGCTTTGTTAATAGTCTGTACTCTCGCAGGCATATGTTCAATCAGTGAGGGGAAGGTGACCTCGGCATTTTCAGCACATTCCTCGCGGAGCGCCGAAATAAGAAGAGGAATCGATGTGGCTCAGTGTGATCTAGCACGAATTCCTCGTTCCAAAAGATTCCAAAGATGTTTTATCGGAATTCAAATCAGGAATCAGACTAATCAATTAGTAGGACGGTCTTCTTGTGAAGCAACTACTCCACAAACCCTGAAGTATGGACGTGTGCTTGGTCTTGTTGAACTATGCAGTGGTCATTCACGAACTGGTCTTCGACAGTAGGCACCACAAAAGTGCTTAAAATCTCTAGGTAACCTTGTGTTGTGGCATTGCCACGTAAAACAGCACCCTCTAGGAGAAACATGGCCATACTGACGACACTATACAGACTGGTATATGTCGTTCACAAGGCACTGGCCTCACACACACCCAACCATCAGATTGCCGTGATTCATCACTCTACTCCACGGTTTTCACTGTTCTATGGTCCAGTTTGGACGATAGTTAAACTATGCGAGGTGGTGTTTGGCATTTCTTTTGTGTGAAGTGCGGCTTATCGGCAGCTTGCGAGGAATAGTCCCCATTGGTTAAAGTAGATCCTGATGCAGTTTGAAATTCCTATGCGATGGTGGCGAGGGATGATTGACGATTACGCTGTGCAACCCTCTTTAACACTCCACGGTCTATGGACGTCAACATGAGAGGGAGGCATGCATGTTGTTTGGCTGTACACGTCCCTTCACGTTTCCACTTCACCCTAATATTGGAAACAGTGTACCTTGAAGTGTTCAGGAGGGTGAACTTCTCGGGTACATTCTTCTTAAACAAGTAGCGTCCAATCACCTGACAAGGGCTGAAAGTCCGTGAGCATCCCGTACTGTTCCATTCTGTTGTCTCGCGCTTTGTGCTGACTAGTGAAATGAGTAACCATGTTTTCCACGCGGTAGATGGAAATACTGTGCCGCCTTCTATGATAAACACACGTTTCGCGGGATGTCCGAACACTTTTGATCACATAGTGTATGTCATCCGTGCTGATGTATATATTTCAAAACTAAAATAAACACAAATCTGGAAGTTATTAAATTCAGGCGATTTACACGAAAACAGGGTTGGTTTCACTTGTCATTTTTAGTTTCGCCAATAAATATTTGATCATAAAATTTGTTGGCATTATTTTAGTTTCATATATCGCCATGTAAATATATTTAACACTAGTTTTATGTATTTCGAGATATAAGAAGCATATGAAATTGGTACAGTCATGTAGAAGAGTAAAACGAAAATGTAATACAAAGAATGGTTTATTGATTGATGGATGTAAGCAGGTGGATTAAAGGAGTTAAGAAAGGTTGGAGAAATGACAGAGGGAATGAAAGCAATGACAAAGCGAAGATAGACGGGAGAATGAGCGAAGTGAAAGATCCTAGTTTGATGATAGATGAAATTAATTTAAGGTCATGTCTCTTTTTTATAATTAAGGCGCTCAGAACCAAGAGTGGCATTGACTTATAAAAAAATTCCGAGTTTATATTTTATATATAACACCAAAATATATGTGGTACATAATATTCATTAACATATTATGGCACAAAGTGCTTTTGGCCAAAATATGTATATTTTGTGTCACACATGCTTCGTGTTACAAAAATTGATATACTCGAACATTTTCTATCCCAGTGTCATTTGTATTCTTTTGGTTATGAAGGTCTCAATTATTTAATGTATGAAATTCTTCTAAATTTGTAATTAATTTTTGAGCTAACATACCAAAGTGAGTCATATGTTCGTAGCGTTTGGTGGCCCCGCACACTCGATGTCGGAAAACCATGTGCAACGTGTAGAACAGGTGAAGGTGGTGGTGGCAGAAAGCGTGTCACGTGTCTGTCTGATCACAGCGCTAACGGTGTGTGGGAGGAACTACGCGTTGAATACACAGTTGGCAGAACAATGGCTGAGGAGAAATTTGTGTGTCATGTGCTTCTGCGCCATTACTGGAAAAAGGGGTTGAATGCAGCAGCAACAGCTAAGGAAATTTGTACCGTAGAAGGTGAAGGTACTGTCCACCAATCCACAGCTAGAAAGTGGTTACAACGTTTTCGGTCTGGTGACACCAGTCTCGATGACAAACCCAAGAGTGAACGCCCTGTGAGGACGGATATCGATACCCTCCTGAACGCTGTTGAAGAAAACCAAGGAACCAGTCAGTACCCGTCAGCTGGCAGATGAGGTCCAGACATCACAAACCAGTGTCGTTCGTCATCTGCATCAACTTGGAGTTCGCTCCTGGCAACCGAGAATGGTTCCCCATGATTTGACTGCCGCTCAAGCTCAACAACGTGTGACCCTTTGTGAAGAACTGCTTCGAAACCCAACTGACGACAGGGTTTGGCGGCGGATCATCACGAATGATGAAAAGTGGATGTTTCTTAGTTATCCTGATACCGGGAAACAATGGCTACGACCAGGTACCGAGGCGCAGTCAGTGGTTCAAAGAGGGCGGTTTGAAGAAATGACAATGCTGTGTGTGTGGTGGAATTTCGAAGGTCTGGTGCACTGGGAGCTCGTTCCACATGGTCGTTCCGTAGATGGGACATTGTATGCTGGACAGCTGCAACGGGTATACGACATTGTGCGCCGTCGTTATCCAGCACTGGTGAACCGAAAGCGACTGCTCCTTCAATTTGACAACGCTCCATGCCACAGGTCAAGAAGAATTCGCCAGCACATTGAGGACATGGATGGCGTGGACATTTTACCACCACCACCCCTACAGTCCCGACCTTGCGCCATCTGATTTTCATCTGTGTCGTTCCATGGCACACTTCCTGCGGGGCAGACAATTCCATTCCGTGGATGATGTGACAACTGGCATTACTGAGTCCTTTGCTTCAAAGCCTGCAGCCTGGTATCGTCAGGGTCTTGTGTCACTGGTGGAACGTTGGAGAAGGACCATACAGTGTGATGGGATGTACTTCGCCGAATAGGCTTCTGTGGTACAGGGGAAGGCGGGTGCTGCACATTATCCATGATAACACTACGAACATATGATTCACCCTGGTACAATTGTTTTTTGTTTGTATCTGTGCGTGGTTGGCGCGCACGATCGATCATTTGTGACTATTCTTTATGTAAAAAGAAAGTTCTAAATTTGAATTTCACATTATGTACACAGCATTCTCTATATATTTCCAGGACCAAGTATTATTTTCTACTACTGTGGAATACCTTCTATTTCTTCAAAGAAGGTCATGATCCACGATTTATCTTGAAACAACTTTGACAGCCATAAAGGATTATTTGACAAAGATAAACGCCCAAGACTATTCAATATTAATAATCGATTTTTTGAGCTTGGAACTTGTGGCTCAGGCCGAACTTGTGGAAGACGAACAATTCATAGTGTGTGGTAAATAACTTGGAGGTAAGTAAGTACGTGTTCTGTACATGTCAAAGTTCGTTCCATAAACGAGCTAAATAAAGGAAGAATATAGCAAGTGTCATACAGTATATGGGGATCTAAAAATATAAATATATCATATTGGACTTTAGTATAAGGAATCTGTTACACATTTTCTATATTTTAATGTTTCAATTAGTATCATCCTCTTTAAGATAAAACGATATAAGAAAGACATTTTAATATGAAGTTGATCCGTGTAAGTAGAAGATTTTTATTGATTACTACCAACTTTTACTGAAATTAGATTTGTAAAAGCTTGTAAATAATTAAAGTACTTGGAATCACCTACATAAAAAATTACCATAAATATAATGAAAAGATTATCACATCAAACAGCCGTAGCTCAGTTGGTAGAGCGTTGGCTTCGTATTATGGAGGTCCTTGGTTCAGTACCAGCAGCCAATCATTCTGACTGAGGTTTACCAAGCTTTTTCTCAGTCGCGCTAGCAAAATGCTGCTATGGTACCTTAAAGTTAGGCCTTGGCCGAGTTCTTTCCTTATCTTTCCCCTACCTTATCCCGGCCTGATCCATAGATGCTTTAAGGCCATAAAGATATTCAAATTCAAAAGATTAACATAGAAACGTATGTGAGTAATAACATATCCTAATATATTGTAGCTTGCAATTGAGCACTGAAACGTTTTTCTGACTTATTCATGGAATACTTGACAAATCAGGGTTTAATTGATGTACCTGGCATCTAGAACCATGTTAGTCACAAATCGTTTTTTTCGAGAATAAAAGAAATAGCTACTTCTTTTCAAATAGAAACTAAACAGGCATACTAGATAACAATCTTACTTTTTCACATTATTTAACATGTTTACAACAAAAATCATGCAATCAATGTGTGAGGTCTTCCGAATACTGTCCAAAAGTTCATTAATCACATTTTGTCCAAAATTGGAATAACACGGTTCCGGCTCCCAGGTATAGATTTATTATTCTGTTATTCTTTGACGCAGTTATAAATGAAATGAACAAGATAACTCTTCGTAAAGAAATAATTTTATTTCATGTGCATGTGTCTCTATATTACACTGATTATTATTCAAGTGGATACGGAAATTATACCTTACACTTCAATAAAGATTTATGATAATCGAATTTATCTATTTAAGGTAAAACTGAAACGCTCTTGTAAAACAATTTTAAGCAATACTGTGGCAAGATCTCGTTAGTAATGAAAAGCAATTCCATGAATTTAAAATGGTAAAATTTCAACATTTTCGAGAAACTTGAAAATATAATTCCGATAACACGGAGTTTGATCTGCATGAAATAGCAAGTAACTTACAAAAAAGCTGTATGGATCTATGTATGAAAATGATAGTATATCTGGATGTTCAACGTTATTTGAATCTCCAGTAAATCAAGTTTCCGGTATGCTTCCATTTAGTATAGTGCCGAAACTGAACAGTATTTTATTTACGAAAACTTGAACTTTAAATAAAAGATGTAATTGTAATCAGAATCTGGGCTTTCAGCCAGACCCTGAAAAAGAGGTTCGGCTTCCGAGGGAGTAAGTTTCACCTACATTGTTGGATTCTACAGTGCTTGGACATAAGTATGATGCAAGATCCTTTCCGATTTTTCGTAGCTTTTGGCATCTATGCCAACATAAATATGACGTCCGAGCGTAGCTACATACTTGCACTTAAAGGCATATCTTCTCTCATTTGTACAGATACATCAATAACTACTATCGTTAGAAAGACAACGTTATGCTCTATTGTGTTTATTTCAAGGTAATATTCCGTGTCTGTAATAGTTTTGTAGTTATGTACCAATAAAAAAGATTATTGCAACAAAGATAGGTTTTTTTTTTAATAAAAGCAGCTATATTTGAATATTGCAGTTGTAAAATAATATCACCTTTGATTACTTAGACTGTACTCTTATCTTTAATTTAACGCATGACCGAAGTTTTTAGCTTCATTCTGTGAGAAGATATTCCCGTTTAAGTGCACGTGGGTGGTAACGCTCGGACGCCACGTTTATGACGCTATAGAAACCAAACGCTACGAAGAATTAAAAAGTATCATGCATCATACTTATGAACAAGTACTGTAGAATCTAACAGCATAGGTGAAATTTACTCCCTCGAGATAAAATCTGAAACCCTCGCTGGCTCAAGGACTATAAACTCAAGTATAAATGAAAATGAATAAGGTTATTACTCTTTTCAAAACAAAGTAGAATAATATATTCGCCGGATCTCTATCGAAAAAATAATATTGAAAAATAGAAAATATTGCACATTGTCGGTATTCTGAACTGTAGCCTTGGTGATACGTATGCACTGTAGGCATTATACTGTTGATATCACAATGGAGATACGGCACGAAAACTTTAATATTTATCGTTATGTCAGTATTTGATAAAATAATGTGAAAGTAGACATAGAAATGGCTGTGTAGTTGAGTGTAGTATATACAGGGTTGAGTAGAAAACCTTTGGGAATTGTGTAATAGTCAACGCTGTCAAGATGTATGTAAATAAAGTTGTCTTTTGTTTCAGTATGATAGTTAAGAATATACTTTTAAAAGAAGATATTGTTTGGTTCTCTTTTTAACTTAGATTATTAGATAAATTATGTTTTCAGAAGTTATGACAGGAGTCAATAATATGTATCAATTACGTATTGAATATTATTCGGACATAATGGAAATATATATTTCATGAGTTCCTAAGTTATCTGTGGTATTATTTTATTATGTCGTCATTCTTTATAGAATTGTAGATATAATCTAAACGTTTTCACATCAGAACTGCACGTTCTAAAAAGAGAATATTGATAGTAGATGCCTTTTATATAAAGAAGATTTGGCTTAACTTAAGTTGGCGTAGTTGTTTGTGCAAGGTAGAAAACGTTGAATTCGATGTTTATACTAGAGCCATTTGATCTCAGCAACACGAATGTTGACGGCTATTTGGAGCGCTTCGAACACGTTTGTGTTTTCCAGCAAATTCCAAAATCTCAAAAAACAAGTACATTGTTAACGATAATTGGCATAGAAGCATATGAGACCTTGAAGGATGCGTTTGCTCCATAACTTTTATCTTCTAACTCGTATGAAAAGATTGAGGTTAAATTAAAAGAGAATTTTGAGTCACGGTTTACTGAAATAGTTGAATGCTACAAATTTCATTTAATCAAGCAGACAGAAATGTAATCAGTTGCAGAGTTTGTAAGATTATTGAAGCGACAAGTTATTAGATGTGATTATGAGGAATTTTCTGACACTATGTTACGAGACCAATTTGTTTTGGGATTAGTCGATGATGCCATTCGTAAGACGTTATTGCCAGAACATAAACTAACTTTTTCAAGGGCTATACAGACAGCGTCACTAATATACCAAATGAATTCCGAAGCTAATATATTGAGAGTTTCTAACAAGGTGCATCAAGAATATAAAGTGGCAGCAGATAAGCAAGATTCGTTCTATTTATCACATGCTAACGGTTAACAGTGCCAGACGGTTCCATGGGTATGTGACAGATGTAACTAATTACATCACCGAGATAAATGTAAAGCTTCCAACGCCATCTTCATAATTGCACACTAAAAGAAGAAGTTTGTTGGAAGAAGAATATCACAACAATTTAAAATGAAGAGGAAGAAGGTGATATAAACAAGACGAAAATCAACGATGGTTATATATAGATGTAGATGATCTTTCTGTAAATCATACAATATCGTTATCAGATTATTCACCAATCCCAACTATATCATTACAGATTCGTAGGGATAGTATAATTTCGCGAATAAATGTGTTTAAGTTTCATGAGTAAAATTTTAAAAATTTCTTGAGTATAAGGTAAAATTTCGTGAGTACAGGGGTAAATTTCTTGAGTAGCTCAAAATTACAAACAATTGTTTCCAATGACGATAAAGTAATGGACATAAACCTTGCATTAATGCATGGTGCGAAACACCTAGATAAAGTGTATTTCTATTGAAATAAGAAGCTTTTACTAGTACTGATAATTATACATACACACACTAACACACACACACA